>KZ308371.1:370951-425303 GCA_000376725.2 Ladona fulva
GAAGCTTTTCTGATAAGTTTAGCACTATTTTTGTAGGTTTGGTAAAGTTTTTCAAACCAACATCTTCTATTACATTTTTTAAATCAGTATCCTTTCCAGTATATATAATAATGTTCCATACATAACCTGACTTTGCCTCACAGAGTTTAAAAGATTCCATTCCAAAATGAGATCTTTTCTTAGGAATAAAAACTTTCCATGACAACTGCCCTTTCCACGGAAGTAAACTCTTGTCAATAGAAATTTTAGCATTGGGTTTGTAACTCTCCAAGAATTTCTTCAATAAATAGTTTAACTCAAGATTTATTTTAAACAATTTCTGTGAGCTCGCACTCCTCCAGAAAAACTTCAGAATGACAGTAAAGAATAAAATGGTAGCTTTGGGTGGTATTACCGTGAAAGGTCGAAATTTTGGGGAGGACCGTACCATGTGTGAAGACGAATCAAATAAGAATGAAAGAAACACAAAGTAATAAACGATCTCATAAGATGGCAGGGCCAACAAGGACTAGGATTAAGATTTGGCATCTAAAAATTCTTACCCCATCGAGAGAGGGATTATTTCGAAAGGCGCATCTATATACGTGCTCCCCACCTGGCAAGTGACATGGAGGTGAGTCTATAGTCGCTTACCCCAGTAAAGGGGTTAACAACCATATATAGGCATAAGTAAGATTTAATAGGTTTTAGTTTTACAGATAGTTTCATGTGATATATACATATAATCTTATCTAATTTTCATTAACCGCTAGAAGTAAAAACAATTATCAGAAATGGAAGATTAAGTTCAAAATTTAAAAAAATACAAGGAATATTTTTTTGGAATCTGGGATGAGGTTAAAAAACCCACCCAAGAAAGTTCCAATTCTGATTAAATTTCCCATTGTTAATATAAATGAATTGTTAACTCTTATTTTATATGTTCTACATAAATCCTTCCTGGCAGTTAATAGAAATTGAGGTTAATAATAGAAATACAACCAAAATTAAGGCTTTCTACTGACCTTCCCATACATTCCTTTCTGAGCGCCAGCGACTACTTGAGTTGGAGCGCCATTTGCAAGACTAAGACCTTCTTTATCTGCAGATGAAGTTGAACAGTACGAGACTGGATTACTGACAGCCATTTTATCTGCTCCAAGACCCAGCCCTTTGGGGCGCAACTGTGGTTCAACGGGGGCTACTATCCTGAAATTTGCCAAATAATTTAATTAACTATCAATAGTATTTGCAGGTTATTTACACTCCTTCCTGCACATGTTTTCCTGCTTAGGTGCATTTTTTCATCTGACATTTTTTCCTAAGGGCAAAATTAGTTTTTCAAACGTATAGAGTAATTTTCACCTAAACACGTTTCTCAAGCTATCCTTTTTAAATTTCAAAAGACAAGGGGTGAGACGAAAGAAAGCATTTGATAGTTAATAAGAGTAAGCTACTCATATGGTTTAATTTTTTTAGTTTTGAAATAGATTTGAAATTCAAGTTTTAATTTCTGTTGGAAAATTAAAGTACTTGTTCACGTATCATTCAAGATGATGAACTATTATGTGGATTGATAATCACCATAGAAATTAAGATAAAGGATAAAATAGAAAAGTAATGAAATCAATATTATTCAGGAAGAGCAAAAGATTAATTATTCAATTGCATAGTTTACAACATTCTTCCTTTTTAAATTTTACTACTTGACATTTCAATATCAAAAAGTAATAAAGTGCACCTTTCAAAGAACTTGCTTAGAAAATATTTAAGATTGATTAAGAAAGAGTGTTGACTTACTTGGTATTTTTCCCAATACCACTTCCTGGTGTCCAACCCATCCCTCTAAGCATAGCCTTGCCAAATTGCTCTACTGGAATATCTTCATAATCTTCTAAAGTGGACTGCAATGATATGTGCATGAATTTCTATTAATTACAGCAGAATATATTACAAAATAATACCCCATTTGGGTATTATTTTGTAACTAATTTTGAAGTTACTGAGTAAGGAATTGATAAAGGAACATCAGATGTCATGATTGAAAAGCTAATATATTCTGAAAAATTTCCGAAAACAAATTCAGAGAGAACATGGACCTGGAGATTGTCTGAGATGGGGGGGATCTGTGTCAGCAAGACATTCAAAGGGAAGGTCTAAATTTTGTCCAAGAAACAAGGACAGAAAAGTGACAAATTAATGTGCTGATTGCCATGGTTTTATATGCAAAGAGCATACAATATCGAATTTTTTTTAATGTAAGGATAAGGATGACAAAATGAATTATGAATAAATACTTTTCTGCAAAAGATGTTTCTTAATTATATACCATATTCAAACTCTTTTTAAATACTATCATTTCAACTCCTTAACTTTTTGATTAACATTGGAATGAAAATAACCTGATATTTTTATGTGAAAATTACTAAAACTACTTCCTTAACTACTATCCTGAAATTAGTTCCTTAACTACTCATGTGGGGTACTAAAAGACCCCACACAAGTAGTAAGGAACTTTTTTTACGAGAGTAGCTAAGAGTTAAACAAGTAATTTTATACTGTCAGTGAAAGCTAAAAAAATAATCTCCTGTTGGCCTTTTTTTCTTTTTCTGATGGTGATAAGGGGCATAGAAAAAGAAATACACAATAATATCTAAAAATATCACTGTATTCACTAATCTGGTGATGTATTTATGGATTTTTCTCACTGATATTTATGATTCATCCTAATTTTATGAAACTCTAATCAATTTTAACTTCAGTTACTCACCTCTTTGGCATCCAATGCTTGAGATAAAGGTACGGCAACAACATCAGGATTGCTTTTACTGGAATTTTTCATCCCTAAAAAAAGAGAGAAATTATTCTTCAATTTCTTAGTCAGTATTCCTTTAATGATATTTTATTATGCTGTAAAGAGTCTACATTGGACTTCAATGATGGAAATACAATGAGAAATTTTATAAGCCTCTTCCAAATGTATTTATGAGAAATACTCTCAGAAGAGTCAGTATCCTTGGTCATTCAAACATAATTATTCAAACTCAATTATTTAGGACAATTTGGTCACAAGAAATAAAAACAACATACAAGAAGAAGAATATCTCAATAAAATATAAAATAATTGGCATGAATGAATTAAATAAATAATTATCTTTAAAACATGTAAATGTTTTCTGAGGTAGAAGAATGGTCAAAAATATTAGCTGCATCTTACTTTTGAACCCCATTCTCATTTAATAATAATAATAAATGCCTTTATTTGGGCGAGATTGAGACTAAAAGTCTCCTCTTCCATCTAACCCATAATCTTTAAATATTTAAAGAGCCAAGAAGAAATTAAAGATATCATTAACATTTTAACTCCCAGCTTCCATTAGGATGGACATGAAAAAACTTGTCAGGGCCACAGAGAGATACTTTGGAAAACCAACTAATGCATTTCTTTGAGAAAACCAGGAGTGTGATAGAGTGGGTATAAAAATTTCTTTATTCAATGAGCATTACTTAAGGGGGGCGCCTGGTTTAGAAGGGCAAAATTTAAGAGTTTTTTGGAAATTTCTTTTAGAAAAACGGCCAAATATACAGCTTTCTAAGCTAGTACATACCTATATTGTACCTTTGAGAGCACGCAAAATATTTTTTCATTGAAGATTATCAAAATTTATCGTATATATCATAGGATATCTACAGGGCGTTCGCGAAAGTGTTACCAATTGGTGTGCATTCTAGCGACTACAATAGCTGTTCAAATTTTGAAAATAAATTTTTTTCTAATAGAATATAAAATTATCTACTCAATGAACCTCTAATATTAAACAATTTCTTAAAATTATGAAAACGCCAGCTCTTTAAAGTGAAAATTTTGATTTTGATGAAAAAAATCCCTTCACTTTTAACAATAATAATTGTTTAAATTAATATTTTCATCAATATCTGAGGTTCACCTAATAGAAAATGTAATGCTTAAAAGGCATGCAAAAGGAAATCTTGATAGTTGAAATAGTTTTTGAGTTATCGTGCACACCAATTTCAAAAACAGTGCTTCGAGAAAAACGAGTTTAAAGTTTTTGTAATGAATATCTACATATCTGCATGGGTTTAAGAAATTGGCTGCAGTTTAGTTAATATTACGTATAAAGATCTGAAAATTTTCCAGTATGTTCTTGAAATGTTCTACTATTTTTTAAAACAATAAAAAAAATTTGATTTTTTTGATGGGATAAACCAGGAGCCCCCCTTAAGAATTTGAAATTCCTCCAAAAGAAAACCAGAAAATCGTAATATCACTCCACCTTATAACATATATAAAATCCTTTCATCCAAAGAGTGACATAGCAATTTAAAAAATAAATATTTGCCAAAGTGGCACAGCTGTGAATTTTTGAAAAATTTTCATCCAATAGCTATCGTAAGTCTAGCAGTAAATGTGTATATGAATATATTTACTGATTTTGTCTCCACAAGAGAAGAAAACAAGTTTGAAAATTCTTTATATGCTTATTTCTGGAAACCAACATCAGAAAAGACTCTTCATCGTGAAAGAATGAGCAATAGACAGTTGGTGCAAGGTATCTTGCACTGTTCATTTCCTTAGCTTTGGAGTAAATGAGAAAAACAATCTAGAAAGGAATGGTATATTCTTCAAGACCTTCAATGATTTCTTTGACAGCCAACTGCTCCAATGAGTCCGTTATCTTCCCAGTTACAGTTGAGCTTTTTTCCTCACTTTTGCTCTGCTTTTCTCTTTTAGAATCTTCCACTAGATCCTGTACGGTTTTGCTTCCCTTTATAGGTATAACCAGTTCTTCTTTGGGTTTCTCTGACCTGTAAGCGTATTGAAAATGGCACATTATGTGTGAAAATAATAAAAGTCTCTTTCATTAGGCTTTAGAAACATCAAGCATCATATTTCAGAATTCCACTTAAGTATTACTTAAGGGGGTGAAGAAAAATTTATTGATTAAATCAGAGATGAATAAGGAAACATTTATGAAAATTGTAATAGAAAACGATACTGAAATAGCAACGATTACAAGATCATCTTCAAAAAATGTATATACATCACATTGTGGGTAGTTAAAGAATTTTGGCGTATATAACAGATGTATAATAAATTAATCAAGTACATAAAATTAATTATTTTCCATTAAACTAAGCATTTTCTGCAATTAGAGAGGAAATGAGACAATTTCACTCATAACCACCTCTAACATGCGGAAAGTATAAGTAATCTACCTTAAGGATCTTCCAAAATGATACGCCACCTTTTCGCTTCAAATATATCAGTCATTAATGTTTGCCCTTAATATATACTCACAGATAACTTATGTAGAGGCCATGACTGAGAAGTAACTATGATAACATGCGAATACGGGTATGTAAATACGACAGTTGTGAAAATAAAAGTTCCTTTTAAGTGCAACGACATGAATGCTCAACTAGTTTACTTGTCTGATAACGTATTACAGATTTTCTTATTATTGTTTTAAACTTACCCCAAAGGTTTACAATTAGCATCAAAGCTACTTATGTATTCCACATCTGTGTGAGTAGTGGGAACTGGTTTTCCCAAAGTTTTCTGCTTAGAAGTTTTAATTCCAAATGATATCTTGATTTTACCGTCCATGATGATAAGAAACTTTGAAATAAAAAAATGTCTGTAATCTCCACGGTAAATATGAGTGCTGATTTCTTCGAAGATTGATTATTTCATCATTTAAAACAGTCTGCTAGCATCACTACAACACTGCCATTTTCGAAACCTCCAAGGCTAGCTTCGCTCAATTATCAAGAACAACAAATAAATAGAAGATCAACCGAAATGAGCCAATTAAGACTTCAAGGGTTGACGAATCTACCCGCAACAAACATCAAAAGTTTAAGCTTACAACTAACGATTTTCTGTTGTTATTCTCGGAAAGGTACAAATGATACAGTAGTTGGGATCTTCAAACTGTTTTAAGTTTTTCGGATTTCCCCACCATTGAAGCGCCACGGCGCCACTGAATCTTTGTTTTGTATTTTGTTTAATCTGCTGCTTGATTACTAAAAAATCATTCGGTAGATAATATGCATAGAATTATCTTACTCTCTACAATAATTAAAGATGATTTATCTACTTGAGCATAAAACTAAAGCAATTCACAATAACCTCATAACTGTGAATACAAGATAAAACATACGATTGATAGAAACTCTCGCTGAAAGGACCTTTTTGTCTCCTTAAACAAAACAACGATATTTTACTAATGAAACACTAGCAGTATGAAATATTATATACTATTTCATTTCATGCCTCATTAGAAATAATAATAACCCGATGATACATTTCAAGGTTGGCGATTTACGTATTTCGATCTATCGCTTAGTTCGGTTTTGTGTGATTTTCTTATTGACAGTAGTGCAGTAGGTTTGGTTACTATTTCAGCTTATACTATTCTCTGACATTAAAAAGTGGCCATCCCATCAAATTGACGGTTTTTTAAACTCTTTGGCAAACCTCATTGATTTGTACGGAAACAATGTTTGGCCGTTCGAAAGCAGATAAGCCAAAAGCTAGGAGGTCAGGTGCACCACAGGTAAGTCTAGCAGTTTCTTATATTCTGGTTGACATAATCTGTTCTTGTACATTACTCTTTTGTACTTTAAATTTTAGTTAGGTATATTTGATATTCCGGATGAAATAGATGATTTTGAACCTGCGGAAGATGATGTTGATGACGATGATCTCGAGGCAGAACTTTTAGCACTCGCTTCGGGAGGAGGATCCAAACCAAAGAGAAAAAGTAAGTTTGGAACATGAATGTTTGAGAAAACAGAACTCTTAGTGTCTACAAAGATAAGTACTGAGTTTTTTTCTTTCAGCTCCTGCCAAAATTCCGCCAGTTAATTTGGATTCCATGATCGCTGCTAGTTTGAAAGATGAACCATCTGATGATGATGACTCTGTGAATGAAAGCGATCCGGAGCTATTGGTAAGGATTATGGTTAAAAGAACACATTTAATTTGGAATCATTTTATTATACAGTATGTTACACCTTCATATCCCCGCACCTGCTTTTACTTCAGTAATAAAAAAAAACTTCATAACCCTCTAAATTGAACTTTGTATTGCACCAGTGCTATTGGCAGAAAAGTTGTAGTTACGAATTTTTTCCATTGACTTTCTTTATACTTATTATGCTGATAAAAGTAATTTGTGATCCTTCATAGATGGCTACATGGTTATACTATATATCCATTTACATAATAAATTTCTGACATTCTGATATGCCTAATACTTTTTCGAGCCACAATTCAGAATTTAATTCGTGCACAATTCATATTTAGCTGGTAACTATATTATCTTTGAATCATTACTGAATGCTAAATTTGCAAAAGTAAAGAGTCCTGTATCTTTAATTTTTGTTATTCAACTGTATTTTTATGTCTGCCAACTGCTTGTCAGCATCCTTCTATTCTCTTTCTGTATTTAGTAATAATTTTGCATGTTTCTTAGGTGTTTTCCTGCTACCTTATTTTGAAAAATGGAATTTTAATTTTCTTTTGATTCTAGGTAGGGAAAAATGTTACTTTTATTTTATCTTCTTCTTGTTCATACCTCTGAAAATATGGAAGATACTCTTGCTTGAAATGCATTCAATTTGGTCAGCTCTTACTTAAAATTATCAAATGTGTTATAGGGACATTCTGCTATACTTAAAGAGATTTTTCCACTTTCAACATTTTGGCTCGTTAAGGAAATCAACAGTAAACAACCTCATTTTTTTATCTTTTCTATTTATCCTCACTCTTTAAAGCTTTTGGAAACTGATAGTTGTTGGGTTGAGGTTCCTATTGGTCATATTTCCATATATTTTACATTCAGTTGGACTGAAGTATGTGAAATATATGTAACAACATCCTCATGAAATACATAAATATTTGCATTGGACATAATTAAATAGTAGAGAATGGTATGTATCTGCATTCATATCAAATATGCTTAGATTGAGAGAATTTTATTTTTGATACTTACGTACACCTACATCATAATTGTCCTCGGTTTTTCAAAACTAGATTAAACAGTCTTTTTATCACCAGTAAAAAAGAGGAGATTTTATGTTGTTGTAATTAAAAGTTGCTTGCATACTACAAGCTAATTGGTGGTATATTTCCTCTAACCCCATAATATTCTTGCCTCATAAGGGCTTAAAAAGATCTAAATGGTGGGTCATAGTATAGCATAAGAATGTGTTTTACTCTGCCTCAGAGGACATTCTGAATCTTTGGGGTCCTACTTTTTGGCCTTTGGTAATGGACCCTCAACAATATCAAAAGAGGGTCTTGGAGAACATAGGAATACATTCAAAACCATTCAATACTCATACTAAGCCCAATTGTGCAATCTTTCCCTCACAGAGTCAATTAAAAAGGTCCTTGTAATATTAGTCTGGAGGACCTCAGAGAGCCCTGAAAAGCCAAGAAACTGTCAAGACCCATTTGTGTCTTAAGCACACCTTTACAGATAGCCACCAAAACTCTTTGCCTCTCTATTCAATCAATCCCAGTTTCCTGTGTATTTCTTGAGGAAGAGCATTTAGAGCAACCTGTAGTTGAACTCAGGGTCATTTAGAACAATTACCAAGGTGTATTTGCATCTAATCCAAGTGCACAATTGTCATACCTGGTGATAATCATCAATCATTTTGGAAACTGCTTTTAAAAAATTTCTTACATTTTCTGATATGTATTTCTTATTGGAGAATTTTGTACCAACCTGGCATCCAACCCAGGGTCATTCCGGAAAACATCTTTGCCATATAAGTTACAGAAGCCACTCTTCCAACAGTCTTTCAATCCTTGATTCTCTGCCAATCTAGGAAATACTTGAAATATCGATCCAAGTTTCCCATACATTTCCAATGGAAGAACGTTAAAAGCAACCTGGAGTTGAACCCAGGTTCACTTTGGTAGGTGTCTTATCTTTTAACTGTACAGAAACTTCTATAGCAATATCTTGATTTTCAAATTTCTATAATCCCAGGGTAATATCGAAAGCAATTACTGAAAATCTTATTAATTCATTCTTGAGAAGTTTCTTCTTGAGCCTTAATGAGGCCAGATATATGGTGCTTCTAAGTTTGTATCCTGTATCCCCCAAAGTGTCACATATCAGTAGCCAGGGGTAGGGATTTGGGTGTTAAACCCCCCAGAACCAAACTGGGTTTTGAAAAATTGAGGTTATTGGAGATAAATTGTAATTGTTTAAGTATTTACAGTTAAACACACCACTGGTCACTCTTAGAGAATGTGTGTGTATGTAAATATGATTCTAACTTGATTACATTTGGGAAGAAGTTTGCCTGTCCCAGGATTGCAGGCAATTTTCATTTATTCCACAGCTCAGAACCCTACCTCAGAGACATCTTAGCTATGCATCTGTATTTATAGTTTATATTATTTTGTTTAGTCTTCAGCTGCTGTGATCAGAATGTTACACTACTTAAATGTCACTGAGAGCTTTCAAGGAAAGTTGGATTTTCTTATGCTGAAAAAAAGCTCATGTTCATTTGTGTATGATATGTCCCTTCCATCATTTTTTAGTTATCAAAATCTTTTTAGAGCTTACACAGTTGTTTACCGTAATCCAAAATTCATTTATGTATTAGCCCAAATATAATACAACCCCGAATATTGTGCGACCCCAAGTATTTTGAAGGGAAATTTGGAAAAAAAATTTCTGGACACGTGAATGATACTGACACTTTTTATTTCAGGTTTTTTCAATGCTCTGAAAACAAATTAAAGAATTTTGATGCCAACATTTTAATTAAGTATAAAGTATAAATTTTACAGATACAAGAAATTGCCTTTACAATGTAGTAATTATAAATAGATGCGTGCAAAGTTGTGTAATATACACATCTGGTTTTAAGGCTGGAAGTACTCGAATATAGTGTGGGTGTGGCTTTCAAAGTTGTATGTTAAGGAAAAAAACATCGCACTATATTCAGGCTAATACGATACTTCTTTTCCTTTTCAGGCTGAACTTGGGGATATAGTGGAAGAACCAGTTGAGGAAGTAGCTGTAGAAAAAGTTCCTGAAGTGCCCAAAAGAGTTGAATCAAATCTACAGTCATTACTGAATGATCGACTTCAGATGTATGAAAAAGCTGAACAAAATGCAAAGGCAGCTGGTGAATCAACTAGAGCTCGCAGGTATTACTTAAGTGTCTCAGTATTGACTCTGTTACTATAATAAGCAATATTTCATAAACTACTGCTCCAGCTTTGGTGATTTCCCTAATTATTTTCAAATTTCCTGTAACTGAACTCAAGTATGTTCAATAAGAGGGATATCATTGACTCTATTTGCACACTAACAGAGCCATGTTACTTTTTCCTTTATATGCATCTGCTCGATATATATCCATGTGTTTTCTGTATGTATTTATTTTATATTCTTTTTAGTATTTTAAAAAGTGCTTTGACAGCTGAGCTCCTATTGCAAATACGTATGGGTCTTCTCTGAGAATCAAACATTTCATGGAAGGCAAATACTCTACCCACTTTGTGATCCAGGAGCTCATATAGTCTGTACAGTGAAACTTTGGCTAATAGAGATAATTTGTTCTGGAGCCACCTTTGTTAGCCAAAATCTTTGTTAGTGATGTTATCAGGAGTCTTACTTCTTGCAGTCTTGAACATAGCCCATTTGGGTTGGTAGGTTTCCCTTATGTTATATGATTAGCTCATTACTATACCACACATGTATACAGAAAAGATATGATACTGGAGTTGCCAGACTTCATTTTTTATGCTTAATGCTTGTGTGTATATCCACTGAAACATTAATTTGCTAAATCCATATTTGTTAGCCTAGTCAGAAAAATGGAAAAATATTCTCAAGAGCAAAAAAATTCATTAGCAGGATCACTCGTTAGCCAAGGTATCATTGTGTATTTATTCATATGTAATTTCCTACATCAATATAAAATGAATAATCTGAGGAATCTATGAGCTGCTATTGCAAAAATGAGACTTATGATACACGTTGTCCAGTCAGTTGTATACTCTCATTCTTGAATGAATTTCCTACATTTGTGGGAAGTAGATTATTGTCTTCATCTGACTGAGAATTCTGCTTTGTGTGAAATGAAAATTCACTCCCCAGGTTTTCCCGTGGCATTAAGACTATAAAAGATCAACTGAAGCAAGTGAAAGCAGGTAGAGTCATCAATGAAGAAGATATTCCACCACCTGTTGCATTGGGGGAAAGGAAAGCACCAAGCAGTGAAGGAGGGGTTACACCATCAGGTAAATGGACAGAGTCATGAGGGTTAATTTGTTTGCTTGGATTTAATGTCTGAATGTAATGATGAGATGAAATTGCCTGTATTCTTGAAGATGCGAGTGAGCCGAAGAATTTGGAACCTGCACCATTGCCACCTCCTCCTGTAATTGAGCGAAAGGAAGCTGTGAGTGAACCTTCACCTGAAGACAAAGTCTTAAACACTCTTATTGAAAGGAGGAATGCATACAAACAAGAAGCATTGAATGCTAAGAAGAATGATGACAAGGAAGCAGCAATGAAATGTGTTAGAATAGTGAAGGTAATTCTTTCTGACTTTCATTTGTGGATTAGTTGAGTTCATTATAAGCTAATGAAGTGGTTAATAGAAAAAGCTCATATCTTGTTGTGTGTAGTTATTATTTTATCCGGTATTAAATATTTCAAAAAAATTAAGTCCAAGTTGGCTATAGGTTTGTAAATATTATATTTTTGAATTGATCTTTCTAATTTTCTGGATGAAACTTTTACCTACCATATTTCATGGGCCATCAGACACACTCTTTTCCCTACAAAAATTTAATTTAAAATCAGCCTGCTTCTTATCGGCAGATGGTGAGCATTTTTTTCTGTGAGGAATAGCCATACAGTACTAATTGTAAACAATGTTGCGCTTTGACTCATGGGTTTTATCTTCTAATCACTGCAGAAGCCTTTCTGGCAATGTTGCGCTTTCCTTTCATTCTTCCGTAACTTGACTCTTTTATGAATCTTATTTCTTTGTTTCACTTAAAAGCAGCTTGTGTTCATGTGTGTATAATCTTTGCTTTGTTCACCTGAAAAACCACTGTGTCTCTTATAGATTGGTGCATCTTATGGACCGGGAAATATAGTATATGTCTCCAATTATTAGCTTGTCATAAATTATCTAAATTATCATTATAAGTTATAAATTTTTTTAACTTGCATGAAAATTCTATTCATTCATGAAATACATGTTGTTTCTCTAATGTTTAATGTTATTATATAAAAAGAGTTAATTAATTTTGTTGGAAAGTTGGATATGATAATTCCTGCAAAACTGAAGAGTATTTTCTTGAAAGGATACTGTGGTGAATTAATGGCTGAATTTTTTCCAATACCATATGATACAATTGAATGATACAATAACCAGGTCTTGTTTTTGGCCCCTTTTATGAAATTTAAGTACAGATTAAACTTCTTTTTCTTTGAGTAGCAATTTGATTCTGTGATAGCAGCAGTGAAAAGTGGTCAACCCGTTGACCTCTCAGAAATGCCTCCAATGCCTGGAGCAGTGAATGTTCCTCACCGGGCAGCTCCCCTTCCCCCTCCACGAAGACCTAAGCAGGAGAATGCCCTAGTCAAGAGCAGTGAACCTGACAATGCTGACGATAATAACCAAGTGGCTCCAGAGCCCCCGAAAGGTGATTATATCTTTAAAATTATTTTTGTGATCTTTAAAACATTTTAGAAGCGTTAGTAACTGTTTTTAAGCACATGACATTGTATTCCTTATCAAAGGCAATGAATACTAGAAAATTTGGTGTGAAATGTACCGTGGAATTAAGTACTTACAATACCTTGTTTAAAAGTTTTTAAATTTCATGTCTGCTAGTGTTTCAGACTCTTAGAAGTGAGGATGTTGTTTTAGTATGGTGATCGAGCAGTGAAATTATCTGAATTACTGTGAAAGGAGAAATTTAAAGATTAAGGAGAAATAGCTAAATTTGTGCCATTCTTTTAGTACACCATGTAAATGTTATATATATATATAATTGATGTATTGTTGTATTTAACAGATACCCCAGTTTCAGCTCCACTCCCAACTCCATCTTCTGTTTTGGAAGCACTGGAGCAACGGCTACAGCGTTATCAGGAGGCTGAAAAATCTGCCAAAGAGGAAGGGAACAGTTCCAAGGCTCGCAGGATGGGACGCATTGTCAAGCAGTATCAGTCTGCCATTTCTGCTCATAAAAATGGAAAGACTGTCCCATTTGATGAACTGCCTACTCCACCTGGTAATTCCTCTTATTCCCTGAAAAATTAGGTCTAGTTAATGTAAATAGTAAAATTCGATGAACGTGAAATGTTTGTGGATGAATGGGCTCAACCTTTATCTTTGAAATTATCTTGAGTGTTGGAATATATTTCCCATTGATAAGTTGCTCTTGTAATCTAGAGTTTAATATTATGTTTAAAATAAATCTTCATTCACTCTCTTTCATGTCATTCAGCTGATTATTTCATTGTGCATTTCCTCACTGCTTCAGCACTTACTTTTAATAATAATAATAATTTTTTATTCGCTTACATTTATCAAATTACAAACAAAACATATTACTTTTAGAGGAATATAGGTACCCCATTGGTGATAATCACCAGCTTCTGGGTTACTGACTCTTCAGGAAATTAAAAAAAAAAACAAAAGAAAATAATGAAGAATGTAAAAGAAACTCAAGACCAAGTGTCATTACACAAAAATCAAAACTATACAGAAGTAATATACATATAATATAAAGCATTGAGCACCTTCATACAATCTTATCAAACAAAAATTCAACATCTTTGTGATTTAGAAGCCATTCTGTAACTGCTTTAATAAAGTTCTTTGCATTAGTGGTGGTAACAATACTTACTGGTAAAAAAGAAGAAAATTTGACTTAAATATGGATATGACTGTCTAAACAATTCATTGTTGGGTTTTGGAGGTAAAATCTTGTATGTTCGAGAATTATAAACTGATGGTTTTAATTTATGGTTAAGTTGTGGAAACAAAGTCGTTGGCCTAAAGAGGCTGTTGGCAAAATGTGGTAGGCAAAGAATAGTTGGTTAAATTAGCAATGGCAGTTTGGCTTGAAGTGGATTGTGGGCAAATCAAGGTAGACTTTGGAATGTTCCCATAAAAATAAGAGCTTGAACGCGTCAATAATAACTGTAAATCTGTGAAAGGAAGTTAGGCCATTCAACTTTTCCAAGATAATATTAATGTGTAATAATTTTAGACCAAGATTGATAAATCTTCAAGAATTTGAATAAGAAATTTAACCACTTAGAAGGGTTATGGTTAGTTGGATTGTTTTATTCTGAATTATTTTATTTTGAATTTTTATCAATGAAGAGTTCAGAATTTTATTTATCCTAATAAGGAACATAATGTTGCTATCTTTGGGAGAAAATCACATATATTACGCTATGAATTACAAGTGAGTTGAAAATTGATACACAATTATTAATTAAAGTTCTTTTAGTATAATTAGTATTCATATCTGTCATTCTAGCTTTTTTTTAATAGTATGTGGAGTAATCGGCTTTAGTAAATGCATTAAACAATTCTTTTCATGTTGGCTTCTGGAAAAACATGTTGCAATGTATTGAGCATAATTTTAATTGGTGCCTCTTTTTCTTTTAGGGTTTGCTCCAATTCCAGGGCAGCCTGCTCCTCCTCCCCTTACCATACCAAATGTGGATCTAACAGAAAATGAGCCAGAGGAAGAAGATCAGGAAGATGAGAATAAGGCTCCAGGAAAAGTTGTTCCAGCTGAGAAGAAGGTAGCAGCTATCCCAGCACCAAAGAGTGAGTTTAAGTCATGTAAATTACATACATACATACATACATATATATATATATATATAACCCAACCCAAGGTAACTCAAGTTTGGCCAATCTTCCTTTAATTCATATTTATCAGTGAATTGGAATTCGTGATTTGAATCTGAATTGGGTCATCAAATGGTTATTTTTTCTTCCTTCATATTACTAATATTAATGAAAGAATTTGGTTATAATTATGTATGATAAATGGTTATATAATAAGAATTTCATCCTCAGTAATTGGGTTATTATGGTTTTGAAATGGTTATTATTTTAGTTATTTACGACATACTCTTAGAGTCCTACTAATCAGTACTAATTGGGACCATATTTGGATTGCAAAATTTTTGGATTATCTGAAAAATTGAATTAAAGCAGTAAAAATTCATTCAGGTAACTTTTTTAGAGCTGATAATAATAAAATTCCAAGTTATTGTTCTTGGAACAATCCATATTTATCAGTGTATAAGGTGCAATTTTTTCCTAACTTTAGGACTGAAATTCATCCTACATGCTGTGAGTTTAATCTGCTTTTTTTACTTATTCAATTGAATAAAAATGAGTATGTATTTTACCTACCATTACATTCTTTTTCAGTTTTTTCAAGCAAATTAACTTTTTAATAGCTATATAAATGCTGTTATAAGTATAGTAAACTCTTGATTATCAATATGCTAATCATCCAGTTTGTGGATTATTTATGCAACTCTCTCCTCCATATACCCTAATGTTTTAATTATATTATTCCAATCATTAAGATAAATAAATACTTTGAAATTTTTCTGTTAGTCTGTTAATCTGTTAGTACCCACAATTCTATCTTCACTAAGAAGAGCAAATACGTAAGCACAGAGGCGTGCTGTCCGATAGGTGCATCGCATTTGGGCGGCAACAGAAGCATAGCCAACCTTTATTACTATTACAACAACATTATTTACTGTTTTCTGTGTGATATGCACATCTTATTTAGGAAAGATTATAATGTGAAGTAATAGATTGGCAAACATTTAGAGAAAAGAATTACAGACAACTCAAGACAAGAAGAAATTATATTTGTGCAGTGGATTCAATCGAAGAATCAATAAAAGATTTTTTGGTATTAAAAATAAATCCACTTCAGGTTTTGAAATATATATTTACTAGAAATTTCATCGGAGACTGTTGCTGCTTGGGTAATGATAATCAAAAGTAATGTGAACTATTACTCATAATGACCATTCACTATGTACGCATATGGAATGTGCATAATTAATACTGATATACTGATGTTTTGTGACTAATGCTAACTTGTGAACGAAAAAAAACAGTTTTTTGAAGTCTTACAAAATATTTTTACCAGCAAATTAGGAAATGTATGGTTTAGGTGTTTAATTTTAAGGGTCAGCAAATTATGTTAGCATGTGGGCGGCAGATAGGCTGACCCCGGTTTTGTATAAGTATATAAAATAATGAATTTCATTATTTAATATGCAGAACATATAAGTGAATAGGTTATAATAAATGTATGAATATAAATAATTATTTACATTCCATAATTTTTAATTGTGTAAAATGGTAGTTATGAGTTATTTATCAGTTGTTGTGCTCTTATTTTATGAAACTTTGAATGTAAACTCTTGCAAAAGGCTTTTGTCAGCTAATCTGCTTCTTTGTCTGCCTCTGGAAAGGTTAAACACTTAGGTGCTTTTATTCTACTGTAAACTTAAGCATGAACATGTGCCACATAGCCATTACGTTTTCTGCTTAAAGGGAAAAGTACACTATGAAGCCTGGGAGAACTCTCATTTGTTAAGCAGAAGGCTAGATGCTCAATTGAGACTCGAACATGGGTGAAATTCTAGCCCGGAAGGAAACTATTTCCTTTGATTAAAAAATGATGAATGAGATCCCTAAATTCAAATGAAATCTACAGCAACTCTTCTTCACCTACACCCCCTCCTTAAACCCTTCCCCTCTTCCCCTTCCATTCCCTTTGCTCTATAAATATCCTTCTTGTATATATTTCTTTACCAGATGATAGCGATAATTCGTTGAAACCGGTTATGTTCAAATAAATTTTGTGGAAAAAGTACACTCCCGTTTTCCTTTATTTTATTAAAATCTACATACCTATGGCCAATTCAAAGTTGAATGACAAAAGAAGGGCAAGTTGCACACTTGTGGTTAAGTCAGTGACTTTTTATCATATTGACTATTCTAGGTTATTCAAATAGAATATGATTTTGAATCAGTATTTCTCATGGCAGGTATGAGTCGCCCACCATCTGAAAGAGGATGTTCTTAAGTCTTTGTTGATTGATCCAGCAGAGCACATCTTTTGACAAATGAGGTTTCAAGCATTTTAAATAAAAATTGGGTTAGTGTGAAGGTACCCCAAGATCTCTGGACACAATTCCCTGCATATTGTGGGGTTAGCCAAAGATGAAGTGTTCCACCACTATCCATTTCACTAAGTGAGCTATAAAATTGAACAATGATATTGATCAACTCCATAGACATTGCATCTGGCACATTTTCTCTTATCTCCTTGATTGTGTCTGTGCTGTGAGACGTTGACATGTTGATTATTTGCAGTACTGAGAATAAAAATTAATTTTGTTTACTGAAAGGTGGTCATTTTAATTTTTTGAAATAATTTTCCTTACATAAACTGCAACTTTTATGAAATAAATGTATTCTTCTCGAATACCCTGTATGTGTTGCTACTGCAGATAATTTTTATATCATTTAAATATTTGCATTTGTACTTAAGAGATTATTTCTTTACAATACATTTTGTAATCTGAAGCACTCTTATATCAAAGCTATTTCCTTTGAAGAAATAATGAAAACTCAGATGACCGTGAATCGTTCCAAAACTTAAAAATATTTGTGTACATAATAATGATTATTAGGGATGCAGTGATCATGTGATGCTAGACAGACAAAGCAACGTATACCTACTCCATGTATTGCTTGTATTGCAAGACCTTGCTCGTATATCATGTTAAAATTTATTAAAAATTTTTGTTCATCTTGCAAAACACTTTAAATCAAGTTAATCACAGATTGAAGTTTGACTGTATGCCTAAGTTCTTAATCAAGATAATTAGAAGATTAAATAACTGAGAAGTCTTTGTAGTTTACTGTACTATGTATCTCTAACTACATTTATAGCAAGAATTGTGAATAGATTTAAGAAGATTTATTTGGAATAGACTGATGTTTATTTTAATTTTTGTTTCTCTAATTTTTTAGCTTAAATTGTTTTTAATTTTCCATATTAGGTTCTCATATACACAAGTAAAACCTGGAATAGGTCTGATATCTGTAGTTTAATAAAACATCTTTTCCTTGCTAATAAAAGTTTTGAATTTTCTTTGAAAAACATCTTATTTATGCAAAGATTACTCACAAATTTTTATATACAGTTAAACTACTTTAAGATGTAATCACTTGATACAAAATCTTGTATAACACCATAATCACAGTCCCTGCAGAAACTCATAGTGTATTACGGAGAATTATTTATTAACTTGAAATTTGGTTAATTGTGAATTTCAAACATAAATCTCTGTTCCCAGTTAAGGATTTTATGTTTAAAGCAAACTGCCAATTTCTGCTTCAGTTATGTTCTGAGTAATTTCCTGTTTGCTTTTAAGCACTGTTAAGGCTAGTACACACTGAGATTCTTTGTTTGGACTCTTTGACGCGCAAGCTGCATCTGGGATTCATTTCTAGCATCTGGGACGCTCCGCAACAATGAATCTTGCATCTCGTGTGATACATTTTAGTATTTTTTGAATCCCATCCGAAGTGGGATTCTTTACACAATGTCGTGCAACATTGAGTCAGTGCGTACGTGAATCTCAAACGGAGTGAACTTTTCGACCATTTTCGCACTTTCCTGACTTTTTTTTTTCGCTTTTCTGTTGATAACAGTGATAGTGTGGACTAGGGATGTTACGGAGATGATTTTATCGGAGGCAGAGTCGGATTCGGAGGTTCCATTCCGACCTCCGTCGGAGGTATATCGGAGACGGAGGTGACATAATTACATCAGGAAACTATAACATTTCCTTAAAACAACCTTCATTTGCAATATGAGAAAAGGAAAATTTTGAATTGTTACAAAAGTTAATGAAACTGAAAAAAACTAGCGAATGTTTTTATATGTAGGACAAATTTACAAACTAATAGTCAAAATTTATAATTGATAAATTATATTTTATCAACAGTAATTTGGATGCTTTTTCGCCATCCAGTCTATTTCTTAAATGGTTGTAAATCAAACCAGCTCCACTGAACAGCTGTTCGCTAGGAACGATCCCCGATGGAGCCGATAAAAACTGACGCACGATTGGCTTGAATACCTTGAATTTATCATTTTCCTTCCACCACATTAATGGATCTTCTCTCCATTTGAAATGTTTCTCTTTATTGTAATCATTTAAGAGCGCCCTCCAAATTTGAAATTTGCAGCCTACAGCAGACTCAGTTCATGAATGTCAGTTCCATGAATGACCTCCTCTTCATCACTGTCCAGTAGAATATTGGCCAGATAAGATTGGACGCTGACCGACCTATTTTGATGGTTCCGAGACTGAGAACTAGTGGTTGTCTCATCTTTGTTTGTATCTGATTCAATTTAAAATCTTTTATTTAATGGAGAATCGTAATCATCAAGTTCAGTTGATTCAAACTTATCTATCCATTTCATCAACTGAGATTCCACCTGCTCCTTCACAGCTTCGTTGAAAAACTTCAGTATATAACGCAGGTCTAAGTATGTTGCAAGTGCAAATAAATTTTTGTGTGTAGCTCACCAAATCTTGAATTTAGGTCTTCAATTAATTTTGCAATCATCTTTTTCATATAACCAGTAACATTCGGTTCAGTATTTGAATCTGGAGGTTCGGTTTGAGCACGTGAATCAATGGAATTACAGAGGAAATACTGGCTTTGCTGTCGCTCATACTCCTAGTGACTTCTTCAAATGGTCGCAACACTGCCACCAATTGATATATTGTATATGTTCTCAACGCAATGGTGATGGCTGTGCAGACTTCAGGAACAAACTCGGATATTATCTGTTTAGAAATTTTGAATGTATACATGAGTCTTGTACCTATATGAGTCTCCACTTGCGAGGAAACGGAGAGTGACTGCAAGCCTGTTGGTAGCAGAAAATGGCACCCTAAAATTCGTCTCCTTTTTCGAAATACGTGGTCCGACCATTTCTAGAAGACATTCAAAATCGACTGGACTCATACGAACAAAATTTCTAAATCCTATTTCATCCTCCAATCTAAGAGTGTCAAGAAGATTGTGCCCATGCTTATTCCGATCCTTGAATAAACCACGCATCCACCAACGCGGTGGCTCTTTGTTAGCCTTTTTTTTACTCCGTAGAGTGATGTATGTACAGTGCTACTGCAATCCCTGAAAGCGCGACCTCGTTCGACATGGCTCAGATTCAAACTAGATGCGTACACGATTTCCAGAGCGACAATGTTGCGGGGCAAACAGTCTGTGACATGAATCCGAGCATCTGCGACAAAAAGTCCGAACAAAGAATCCCAGTGCGTACTAGCCTTTAATCTTCAAGTAGTATGGGGTAAGGGACAAGAAGTAATTACATAGTCAATTAAATAGAATTAGAAGCAATTTTTGGGCAGATAATTTCAAGAGAATTACCATTCATTATGCAAAACTTAATACTTAAGGCCTTGAAGAAAGATTGCATTTTTGCAAGATTGCAAGAGTGCTTTTCAAAAATGTACCCACTATTATACTAGCCCATATTATTCAGTGTAGGTACATTTTTAATAGTCAAATATCTCATAATAATCTTAGAGATGCAGCTTGACAATGCAAATTGGTGTCTGAATTGGACATAATTTTATCTATATTCGGAGTTGTAGTGAGAGTCAAGCCCAGGGTGCAAACTTGCAAGGGGGCAACAAATCAAAGCTATAGCACTAATCAGAGCTGGCTCAAGACACTGAAAATATTAAGTGCTAACAACAATTTGCCTCCACAGATATGAAATAAATGTGTGTATTCTGAAAAACAATGGCAAACCTCAACAGGCAACTTTATTGCTTTCTTTCTTGTTTGTATAGAAGAGAGTGTTATGTGCCCCATTCCACCACTTCCTTCTTTAATAATTCTCATGAGAAAAACTTATAAGCATGCCTATGCCTACACATCTTTTAGGACATGTCTTTCCACAAAGATTCAATTTTTTAAGGAATCTACGTGGTTGCCTCAATTTGTTGCTCCTTTTTGATCAATTCCTGCATTTGCCTCTTCTTTCCAACTGAAGCAGTTATCCCTTTTGCTTAGACAGCCAGAAGAATCTCTCTTTTTGTGTCTGGGTGACTTTAATTGATACTGCATAATTTCTTTTTTAACAATAACAATTTGCTTTTTTATTCTATTGGATGAGGAAAATAATTAGAGATCAGATGAACCTCCAAGGCATATGAATGTTATTTTTTGTGTACTTCTTAGAGTTAAATTAATGCTAGTGTTGTTGAAAGGGTTTTTGCATAGCTATTGCTGCAATTAAATCTTATATTGGCACTGAAAAAATCTATCATAATCTCTTCTCATGCTTTTGTTATATTTTATGTTTTCATAGATATTTGTTATTTAGGAACAGGAGTTTCTGTATTTTATAAATTTATTGAATGCAAACAGTATTATTCATTCTTCAAGCCCTTCTCAGCATTACTGTAAATTTTCCAATAATTTCGCTGTAACATCATGCAGGTAGTCTTTCTTTACAACAGCTTGTTTATTTTACAGTGATCCCATCCCAGCCTGTTTCTCCAACCAAAGTTTTGGGAATCCTTGATTTAAAATCCATATTTTTTGTGATATACAGTATGAAATACTTTAGAATTTCCCAAAATTTCCTATTTTTCCAGGAAATTTTGTTAATCTTGACTATAGTCAAACTGTCCAATACAATAAAAGTAAGTTTTATTTTTTAAGCAGCCCTGTGGAATTATAAACATCTATGGTATTTAGATTTTTTTGTTAGTCAATTGGGGTGCAAAAGCATTTCCATGTATGCAAACAATTTGCAACGGTATATAGTAATATTATTACCAAAGTGAAATTTTCTATAACTTCTTTCAGAATAATTAGCTGTAAGGCCTGGTAGTATATACTTAAAATGGACTTCAACACATGTTAACTGTAGATCCAGCTATTACAATGTTAAATCAAAATTATTGTCAATACCCTTGCTAATCCATCATATGTATAGGCAGTCAACTACAGTTTTCCCTTAAACTCTGAAAAACAATACTGTGCCCTAAAGTGAGCATTAGTTTTAAGTCCATTTTAGGTATACATTATAACACAAGGTCTAAAAGTGACATCTGAAAAATAAAGAAATAGAACTGCCTGAATGACTCTGCCCTGGGTTCCAAAATCGCCATTTTTCATGGTGGCAAAAGTCGCCAGTATGACTGTCTGTATTTTATTGTTGATAGGCTAGATAAGAACTCTTAATGTTATGTTCCTTGTTCTGGACAATGGGGTTTTACTGTATTACAATGTTATGAAATTCAACTAAAGGGGATCCAGCAGGCCCCCCTAATGAAGGCCATGTGAATCAGCTTTCAACACGTCAAGGACGTCAGCTGGAGGAACTGCTGAAGCGGCAAGCAGTATTCAAGAAAGCTGCTTTAGAAGCAAAGAAGAAAGGTGACTTGGCTCAAGCTAGAGAATACTTGCGAATCGCAAAGGGCATTGACCCTTTGATTGAAGCATCTCGCTCTGGATTACCTGTGGACATGAGCACGGTAATTGCTTGAATTTTTGTCCTTGTATGACCTTCAAAAGGAATAACTGAATATGTAGGATCTACTAGTTTAAAAAAAAACTCTTCTTAAGGCTCTATTTGCTAATCTTTTTTTGGTAGAAATTTGATTATGAATGGTATGTTTCATGGATAGTGCAGTTGCATGCTGCAAAATTTTGGTGCCATTTTGTGATGTCCTAGTGCTTGAGATTTAACTTGGAAACAATGGCTATGCACACTAATATTTATCCTGTTATCTTTTGTGTTATTCATCACTGAGATTTTATTCCTGATAGAATATATCATTTCTACATTATTTATATTAGAGGGCTAAAGGGAATAGAGCTCATAGTTTCCTTTTCAACTTAATCATATGGCAGTTATTTCAGGGCTTCAAAGTGGAATTGAATAAAAAACTGAAAAGAACCTTTATTTTTGCCAGAGAGACAAACCAAAATTGAAAACCATTATTTATTCTGTTCTGATTTTCAGTTCTAAATTATACTATTTAACTATGTAAAAATTGAGAGAGTTATGCTAAATGTGTGCAATATTGATTATCATTCAATTAATTAATTTCATTTAAATTTAACAAATCCAGTTGTTTGATTTGATTGTTTCTTTAGTGTTGCAGGTTAAATTTGATTTAATCTCATGTAATGGAGAAAAGCTACACAATAAAATAACCTTCCAAGGTCCATAATATTTTATCAGTCAGAGAGAAAAAGATAATCAAATAGGATCAGTATCAGCAGGCAGAACAAAACAGGAACTGAAATTTGGTTTTTCATTAAACCTGAGATAAAACTGGAACAAAAAATATTATGGTTGGATGCCCTGGTTATTTTAAACCCTTGAGCTTACAGATTCTTGTGTCTTTTTTCCCTAATAAGTTTGTTAATATATTTTACCTGCAATTATTTATTATCAAAAATCTTGTTATATATTTGTATGATTTTTTGTTGAAATATGTTTAGCTCAAATATAAAAAGGTCAATGAAAGAATAAATGGGCAATTTTCAGAGTGAATATTCATTTTTCATGGCTAAACATAGGATTAAAAGCACATCATATCAGTACTACAACTTTCACAAGTCAAAACATTTTGATAATATTTAATGTTTGTCCTTGCTCATCAAGCTTCCACTGCCTCCTGAAGAAAAGACTGCACTTTTGGAGACTGATTTTGATTTTGTGACTTCTGAAGATTGTATTCCTGGAAGTGTCTCTGAAGTGTATGAGAAATTAGAAGAAAATCTACTCAAGCAGATAACAGTAAGTAATTATGTAACACAATACAGCTCGTTTAAGGTTTCCATTTTACCTCAGTGATACTCCTTAGTGGATGAAAAACATCGAACAAATTTTATTTTCTTGCATCTGGCAGCATTGCCTTGCAATTTTTGCAAACATTCACACTGATTCAGGCATTCAGGTATTATATTATTATAAGATGACCATACATTTTTTGAGGCTATATTTGGAAAAAAACTTGTATTCAGGTAAATATGGTATTAGAAAGGAAATGATTTCCAATTTCAGATCATTACAAACAAAAGTAATGATTTAAAAAAATAAAAGCATTGGTAATATCTTTGTTTTTGTTGTGCATTGAGTCTAAAGAAAATTGAGAAGATTGTCTTTATTCTTAAAAAGCTCTCAAAAATACAATGAAATATTTGGAATTTTTTATTTTTATAATTAGATGTTACATTACCATGTTGCACATTTTTGTTTTTCTCTTAGATTTTTGATATCTGAATCTGTTATGTTATCTTGTCATCAGAAAAAATGTTTTATTGCTAGGATCTACTTAAGAATAAAGGTATTTTGTAAAAATAGTTACATTGTATTCTTTTGTACTTCCATGATCATGAAGATTTTTATCTTCATACTTTTTAGATGTGTATAAGTACACGTGATCATTTTCGAGCAATTGGAGATGTGGGCAGTGGAAATCGCTTTGACCAACTTGCACTTGACTCCAAGAAGGACTTGGATGCAGTTCGTGCTGCAGCAATGTCTCACAAACTGGAACTTGCAAAAGTTGAAGCATCTGGAATACCCTACAATGCTCCACCTCCAAGATTTCATTATGAAACTAGGTCTTTCTCTATCGTGAAGTAAGTTGACTTAATTAAATTTAGCATCTAACTTGAATACAAAGTTAATCTATCAGTTTAATATTCGGTGATTTTTCAGCATAAAATCATCTAACATTACATTATTCGTTATGTATTATCTCTATGTATGGTTATTTATATGATAAAAACCTGCTTTTTAAAGATAATCAGTCTTATACTGTTAATCCTTAATCAGCGATGTGCGATTTTTGTCACAACCAGTGATATGCAGACTGCAAATTTTTTAATATTTATAAACTGACTGAATTATACTTTTAACGACATTAAACATCTTATCAGTTATCCTCTAATTTGGATTTCAATTTAGTTTTATGCTTATAACAACAAATCATTGTTTAAAAATAGTCAAAAATTTGAAAGAAATTGTTTTTTTGTTAAATAGCTTCGNTAATGCTTAATTTCGGGAACTTTTCAAAAGCTTCTCGCGCTGCCTCAATCTGTAGAAATAATTTGCATTGTGTCTGACGAGTGACGAGCGGTCTGCAAATTTTCACCAATTATTAACTGACTGAATGATAATTTTAACGAAATTTTAAAGTTTTAAACATCTCATCAGCTATCCACTAATTTGGATTTCAATTTAGTTTTATGCTTATAACAACAAATCATTGTTTAAAAATAGTCAAAAATTTGAAAGAAATTGTTTTTTTGTTAAATAGCTTCGTATATCTATAATTAATGCCTTTTTTTTTGGATGAATGCCTTTTATGTATTTGTTGGTATTGAATAATAAAGCCTTGTTAAAAAGGATTTTATTTATTGCATTGTTAATCAAAATAGCAAATGTGATGCGAGGTCTCACAAACCGCTCAAGGAATTTAATTGCAATTTTATAGGAATATAAGAGAGATAAACAAAGTGTGAAGAATGCTATATCCTACATCAAAGAATCTAAATAGGATATAACATAAATTACAGATTTGTTAAAAATCAAATACTTTTATTATTAACAATTTAAAAATTACTGAGGTCCCTTATACGTCATTTTACAGATTAATGGTTTTTTGCTTTCTTTTCTTTTTCTTTTTCTTAACCTCATACATTTTCCTCATAGATTTGGCTAAATATTTAGCCACCAATATTCTCCTCAATAAGTTGATTTTATTAACTTATTACTATTCATATAAATATTTGTGGATTATCAACAACAATTAATGACAATTTTACTACAAACTGTGATAAAAATTGTATGTAAATGACTTACTAGGTGAAATTAATTACTTATTTATGAGGAAAAAAGTAGTCCAATAAAAAAGATTTTAGCATTCAGGGAAAAAGTAGGTGGCTAATTATTTAGCCACCAAGACCATGGATTAAAAACTTGTGGAAAGTGAAATTTATCATGTTGGAGTATACTTGTAAAATTTTACTGAAGAATTACAAAAGTTAATGGTACAGCTATATTATGGGGCTATTTCTTTATGAAATGGTAAAGTACAATTTTTCCTATAATTTTTAACTGTTTTTAATTACCCTTTACTTTAATGTATTAAAATGACAGTATTTGAGTATTGTTTAAAAACATTTGGTGATTTAATTTTGAAATGTTTTAAGAATTTTTTTCCCTACTCTCCAAATCATTCATGTGCCACATAAAATGTAGAAAAGGTGAATTTAGATTTTTTCAGGGTTTAGTTGTATTTCAGGTTTAGTAGTTTATCTCTGTAATTTGAATGGAATTCAGCCTTAGTGCTTTGAGTCCCTCCTTCATGTTCAACTTACTGTGTACTTTTACTCAAGAAGTTTCCATGCATCACTGTTTGTCTCTTCCAATTGTAAGTGTGACCCTCATGTTGCACAAATATTGGCCAACCACAGCTCATCTACTGTAATGCTGATGTTTGGGTGATCTGACAATTCAGTGGAAGATGAACTAGGAATTTGTTTAAGCTGAAGCATTGTTTAATGACAGTGTCATTCACTTCAGTTCAATGAGTTGTCTGTGGTCTGCCACTATACATTTTCATGAATTTTTCTTTCAGTATACATTGTTAAGTACAGTGATACATTAGAATAGACAAAGTATCTTCATTGTAGGCTGAGAATATCTAAAAATGAAATTCCTTCGCGTGTTCATTTATACTGTTGATAAAACAAAAGAGGAATTTGATGGGAAAATAAGTTAACATTGGAATGAAGCTGTAACCTAGGTACTAAAATTGCCTTGAAAAATATTGAGATTATGAGGAAAAAATAAGGAATTTGCCAGCCATGGAGGCAGAGTGGTCCCAGGTTCCAGTCCTGGCTAATTGGATTTTTCTTGTTTGGGAATGGTCGTGTGTTCTTTTTTATTATTACTGTTCACATCTCTCCTGTAATTGTCCAATGAATGGATGTTTATGAAGGCTCCGAAAAATAAATGAATAAAAAATTATATCAAAAAGTAAAATAAGTAATCTATATAATGAGTAAATAGTTTTAAATTTCAAGAGAGAAATTTCATTTTCTGTAGCATGGTTAACATATTTTAGATACGTGTCTTATCTGAGTTTTCCACAAATAACATTCAAATTTAACCTTCATTTCCTCATATTTTTGTTAATCTGACCAATTTTTCTCAGCTTTATCTTTCCAGAATATTTTATGTTACCATCTGTTATCAAGTTATTGATATTTCAGTTAATATCAGTAATATTGACTTATATCGTATCAACTACAATAGACAATGTTTATGAGATAGTCTATTATCAATTGACTGATAAGAAGCACATTATTTTTTACTGTCATGAAATGTTATGATGTAAAGAAAATGTTATTCTTTTCAGGTGTAACACAGATCTCTCAGACAATGATGTGGAATTATCGGTCATTAGAGGAATCAATTACAACCTTACCAATGGTGCAGAGACTTATGTGAGATATGAATTTCCATTTCCAACAGTAAGCATTTATAAAATTAATATTTGAGTTGTCTTTCTTCTGATTATTCAAGATATTTATTTTATTTTCATGTTTTTATTAAATTCAGGATTATCCCCAAAAAGATAGAACTGTCTCAGCCAAAGACAACAATCCATCCTATGAGCACAATGTTATGCTAACAATGCAGAGATCTTCCAGAGCTTGTCAGCGAGTTTTTAAACGACAGGCAGTTAAGTTGGAGGTTTGGTCAAAAGGGTAAGTATCTGATTGTTGGAAAAAAAATTGGGTGGCTTTATAAATGTGTTTTCAGAAACTACTTAGGTGTGAGGTTCAGTATTTATAATAAGACTAGTTTATAATAACATGATTTAAAGAGTAAATCTCGATAAATCATTTATTCCTTTAATTGATCCATATTCCTCTGAAATTTGCATACAATGTTGATTAATCTAAATGAAATGTTCGGTCTGCATGCTCTCTTTAAAATACTAATGACATCATGGTGTAATGTTAGCAAATATTTGATTCCAAAAATTGTTGAGACTATATCATAAGAAAACTATACAAGATGTTATTTTTTACCTCCAATGATTTATTTATTTTCAAAATAACATAATCTAAATTTGACTTGCAGCAGTGTTAACAGTAAAGCAGCATGGTTAATTTTTATTTACAATTTTTTAGGTTCCCTTTACATAGTAAGGATGGAATTACCATTTGGGGTTAGCTGGCTAGCTTGGTTTCATTACTTTGTTTAAACTTTTTGGTTTCTTTTTACTGCACCTTATTTTTTCCAGTTGTCTTGAATATAATCCATTAATAATAGAAAAAATAGACAATTTTGGTATTTGATAATAGTAATTTTAGCCTTCATCATTTGCATTTCATCAGTCATTGGATCTATCATATAAGTTATTTATCTAGAAGAAATGGACATGATCATTGGCTGGGGTTAAAAATAAGAATTCAGCATTATTTAACCTTCTGTTTCTATAAAATGGAAACTTTGTTTGACATGAAGTAGGAGAGATTTATTTTTAAATGAATGTGATTTAAATGTGGAATTTGTGATTGCTTAATCCAAGGTATTACTATTTACTGAGGGATCATCAAACTTCATTTTTTGGAGCAATTGCAAACATTTTGTAAGCTGCAGAAACTCAATTTTAGTGTATATCAAGGAATTTTTCTTTGCAAAGTTGCTACTTTATCTGTTATGTCCCAGTATCTTTTCTTCAATACAGATTTTTACTATATATTGGTGCTTTCCACAAGATTATACCTTTTCCTATTGCATCTATTTATTGTTAGTTCAAAGACATCTTGAATTTGTTTGAATTTTCATTTCTCATATTAAATAAAGCATATTTGGTGAAAGCAAAGTATGGAAAGGGGCACATTAGGTAGTTTATTTGCTATCCTCTGCGACATATGTACCAGAATGCCCAAAGAAGATTTGAGCTGTAGTAATGTGAAATAGTTAATAAAAAGTGAATTGTGAATATAATGACTTAAATCATACAAACTGACTTCTTTAATTCTCTATTTCATATCATGAGTTATCTCTCTCTAGATATTATGAGAGTTAATATTATATTTACCTAAGTATAGGACAACTCAAAAATAAAATAATTCTATATTTTCAGCTCTTTGAATAAGGAAGTAATGGGTTTTTATTGATTTTCACGAAAATTTAGAAACTTTCAAAACAACATGATTGTGTAAAAGTGTACAATAAACATTTAATCGCAGTTATTCAGGTGTACAACTATGATGTGCAATAATGCTTTTAAATAGAGTGTAAAATATGTACAACTTGCATTACTACAATACCTATTTTTTTTTATTGAGATTAGAGATCTTTTGCATCTAAACAAGAATCATGTACATTATAGAAAGTATGAGATAAAAATCTATTTTAAAAACCATGTCTTATGCTGTAGACAAGATTGTAAATGCATGTATACCAGTCTATTCTAATCACTTCCATCAAATTCAGTCTCACTTGAAGATTCTCCTGTCTCATCTCCATTATGAAATCGCTTGTCAACAATTCCCTTAGCCTAGATGAATCTTCTGGTAATGTATGTACATACCAGTAGTTTTTCAGTTAACCGGTAGATCATTCTTTCTTCAGTCATCCATCCAGTTTTATTACATTTGAATGCCGTTTCATCAGCTTCTGCTTTGGAAGATTATTCATTTTAAAAAGAATACAAGACTGATTTTGCTTCTTTTCATTAATGGTGGTGGTCCATATCAAAATACGCTGTGGCTTCATCAAAATTTTCAATTTGTCATAAAATGTAACTTAGTTCATATTGAAGTTTTATTACATACTTTTGATTTCCTATCAGATTTGTTGAATCTCTGTGGAAGAGTTATCATTTTTAGAAGATCAAGACCATATCAGGGCATAAAATGATCAGTCCACCAAATAATAACTTTTTCCAGCGCAAAAATTTTCTGTGTCACTAGTTTTTTCTCTTGAGATCTTTTTCTTATTTAACTGTGGCATTTAGTTTATAAATGGAAATATAGTAAAATATCTATTGCTTAAATGATACAGTCAACCAAGTGAGGAGAATGAAATTTTCCAGAAAATTAAAAAGCAATGTTTTCTGTATGTACAGTCTTCTCATATGTCAGTAAAAGCACTTAAATGAGTAATTATTTTTATTGTTAATACATTTACAATCTTGAGATCTATATAGCATTGGATTATTTTAAATTATTAGATATTACTCAAAATGTATATGATTTTTGCTTAGATGTGAAAGAGCTACTAATCTCAATCTCCTCCAAATAAAGAGCATTATGTATTACTACTAAATTATTGTTTGATATGTAGCACCTAATGTAAACATTTTAAATGGGTGTCATAGAAATACACACTGCAAATTTTACACTCAGTTTCAAAGCATCAGAATGCATTCTATAGAGTTATGTGTTTGAAAATGTGATTTAATGTTTATTTCACATTTCTAAAATGCTTTGAGATATCCTGAATTTTCATGAAAATAGATAAAGCCATTGATACCTGGTTTGAAAAACTGAGAATATAGGAATGTTTTATATTTGAGGTAACTTAAATTCAAACTAATGGAGTAACTTCCTGAAAGAGGGCACTGTAGTGTGTTGCTAAGATTGTCAGTCAAGGGATTTTATTGGGAAAATATTTATAGTATGAATTATCAGTAAAAACTGATAGCATTGGTGGAGACATCTTGGTTTTTGGAGAGAGGTATAGATTGGAAGGTTGAAACAATGTACCCAGGAAGTTATAGAATTCAAACAATTTTTTGTTTTGTCTCAAGTGATTCTGGATTGCTATTTGGTATATTACCTCTTTGGTATTTTCTTTCTGTATAGCCAGTTATAAATTTATTGAGCATTAAATATACATAGAACAAAATTTGGATGATATTTATTTAGAGTTTGCTGCTTTAGAGATATAAGGTTTTATAGGCCAAGGAATTAGTTATGTAAAATGTTGAAGAAGAATGAGATTTGCCTTTAATGAAGCTGTGGCTGGAAGTGAACTGGGAAGTAATTGAATGGCAACTGTCCTTTGAGATCATTCATGTAGACCTTTGAGATAAGTAAAGCTCCTTGGTTCATTTTTCTGATTGACTAACAGACACTCTATTTTTCTTCTTTCTTACGTAGACAGTGAAAAAAGAATCTTACAGGATTGATTTACAAAGTTGTTTAGTATAAGAATAAATTTAAGAATATTATTTCTGTGATTGATGATATAATATATTGTGGATAATTAATGATGTTATGTGCCAGAGAAAATAACAGAGACACATGTCTGTTATTTTTGTGCAAGGAACGTGTCCTGAAAGCTTCATTTAAATCCACATGGCACATACCTGGTGTGTTCCTTGTAAGAAGGGAATTGTGGGGATTTAAAAGATTTAATTTTACCGACCTTGTTGAGGTAACTTCATTGAGGTAGTATTATCTTTTTTGTTTTCCAGTTTTTGCTATTTTATTTTATTTGCTGTAATGTTATATGCCGGCATAATTTTAGAAGAGGAGATGTAAATCAGTTCTAAAATATTACTAATAAAACACTTCAGAAGTGGGAAAGGATGTATAACTCGAGCGGAGAACCCACAATTTTCACTTGTAAAAATAAACTTAATAGAGGAAAAATAATAGACTAAGATTTTACTGTTGTTGATTAAGTGAGGACTTTATCACAGCTTAATTCACTTTGAAATATGAACATGATTAAGATTGTTAAAATTTAAGTAAGATGTGCAGAATTTTTTATGGTAATGTCATCCCTTCTGTCCTTATTTTTTAATGTATTTTATTAATAACCTTATGATGCCTAATGAATTTTTATCACAAAAACTCATTGGTCATTTCTTTCATTGGAAGTCATTAAGTATATAGCATTGCTCTCTCATGTGTTAAAATTATACTTTTCATTGATGCTTTTAAATTGGAAGCTGAATGCTAACAATATTTTGAAGGAGCTTTTCAGAAAATGTTATTCTTTCTAATGAAAATATTGTCTAAGTTACTACCATTTTCCCTCCCTTCACTTGCATATTTAGATAAGCATAATTGTTGAATGTTGAAAGAATAACTTTCATTGCAATTGTGTGTACTACTTGAATTTTTTTAGACCTTTGAAATTGATTACCATAACTTTAAAAAAGATGCAGTAATTATATATTTTAGGCTATGGTTTAATAACTATCTTTTAGCCCTCAATAATTTACATAATGACATTTTGTCTGACTCCTTTCTTTTAATTTATCATAATAGACTCTTTTGCTATGCTAATTTAAACTGGGACTGCTGTCAAAGCTAGACTGATTAACTGTTGATGAATGATGCTCTGGGATAATCTTCTTAATACAAAATATATACTATTCTAATCTGCCAATTTGTGGAGGGAAAAAGATTCTTAGTCAAATAAAATACTTAATCTACCTCAAGGTTTAGGCTGCAAAAACATGTCAAGCCACATTTACAGTTTATTAATCAAACTCCTGAATGCTCTGAATTTAAATACATTCCATTTAATAGGGAATATTAAGGCATATGGGTTTACCAAATAATAGCACACGTATGTATGTCTTATCAGTTAATTTTTAAAATTGGAAACTTAGTTATGCAGGTTAAATGCTCAATTAAGCGAATGTGACCTTATGTGTACACTGATTTATATTAATTAATAGTTTTTGTCAATTGCTTGGCCATTTATTATTCTCTCTCTAAGATATCAGGGTATTGGATTCATTAAGAAACATCGATGGATGTTCTTGGGATTGGGAATATTTAATGGAGCAAACTTTCTATTTTTATATAAGCCCTCAATGTATTTCATAATCATCAGTTACCTTTTGTCTCATTTTGTAAGTGCCCCTATAAAATTATGAGCGTATTTTTTCTCTGCAGTGAAGCATACTAGTTTGAGCTGCTTCAAAATTGGAGGAATGGATCATTTGATGTTAAGAGTTGTCTTTATCCTCAAGAGAATAACTCTTTCCAGGTCCTGTCCTTGTCACTTTTGTTGCTACTGTTGTTGGAAAAGTGGTTGTCTTGATTATATCAGGTAAATAATGAAATCAACAAATTTATTTTGTCTAATGAATGTGCATTGGAAGATAATGTGGTATGGAAAGGCCATTGTGACATTTTCCAACTTGTTTACTCAATGCCTTGATACAAAACCCATGTGAACCATTTTATTTAAACTTGGTCTAGTTGATACAAAAATATAATTGAGTTGAATTTGTATTTCCAGCCAAATATCTAAACTTTATAATTTACTATTACTCACACTTAAATTTCTAGTGTTTATAAATTTGATTTATGTGATGAGGCTGAGAGAAATATTTTAAACTTAGAGATAATTAACTTTCGGTCAATTGCATTCAATATTTTTATGATTTTTTTATAAGTACAGTATCTGCTTGAATCAAGGAACAACATTGGGGATGTCTAAATCTTGTTACCTGTTGCATTCAGTTTTCCCTTCTGTAAATATTGGTTTTGAAAGCATTATTTATTAAGTAATTGTGCAAGGGTTGTTATTGGATTATAGGACAATTTGAGGTGAAACCAAGGATAGAATTGTGTAATGATTCATCTTTTGTAAGAGAATTCTCAGATTCTCTTCTTGAAGGGGTCCATGATGTTGGCTAAACATTGTGAAAAAAATTGGGAAGCTATTTGCATTAATAGATGGTAGATCTATTGCAGTCTAGGAAGCGGATATAAGGAGATGAGGGAGTCAATGAACTGACCATTTTAACTGTGTAATGCCTCTTGGTTTGGCCTTGGTCCTCTTAAAGCTGTTAAAGCTTCTAGGATTTTATTGAAAAAAATTGTATCATAAATTGATGTCCATTAAAGCAAATGTAATAGGGATTCATTCAGAAAAAACAATGTAATATTGCATAAATTTTAGTTTCAGTTTAGAGCTATTATTTTGGAGGTAAGATTCTCCTAGAAGAATGAGTCAATTTTAGTATCACTACCTTTAAAGTGAAGTACACTAGACACACTTCTAATGTGGCATAAGGATAGGCTGAATAACAAAATAGCCAGATAGGTTGGATTTTTTATAAATACTCACTTTCTGCTGTGCTCCATTAATAACACCCTTTTATTCCAAAATCCACTCTCATTCATATTTTCTGTCTTACAGTGCAGTATTTACAACTTACTTGCGGTGTATGTTTCTCATGTACTGAATGTTTTAAATATTAATTGCTGATAATGAAGTATAAAAATAACATCTATTTAAGAATAAGGACCATTTGCACCATTTCAAGATTAATTTTATAATGTCCAACTTAGTTACAGGAAACATAAAATCATGTACCTTGTACAGTATGAATACTTAACTTGTTTTATCCACGTGGCATGTAGGAGGTTAGTAGCAGATGCATGCATGGAATGCAAAGCAAATCATTCCTCATTTTATCACATAGAATTACTATTTTATAACTAGGCCAGATAATAATAAGCCAGATAGTCAAGAATATAATGTATTTGCTAAAATCACTTATTACAATTGTTATATGAAGATTTTACAACAACATTTAAGTTTTGTTATCCTATCAGTTGCTATGAGATAACCATTTCAATCTAATAAATGTGTAAGTATTCAACTATTAATTGCTCATAATGACTTGTTGCTTCAATGGGAAGCAGTGAACTGCTTTCTAATTTCCTGTGATATATGTATATCCTTTGCTGTCATGTGGTGTTGTCTTTAGTGATGATTTTTTTATTTATACGTTCCCTTGGTTTCCTTGAGAATGTTTAGTTTAGCATTTTGTAGTCTTAATCTTGGAAATGTCTCTTAAAATCCTTGTTTTCTGATTTTCCTTGACTGGAATAAAAAGGTTCCATAAATTCACCACACCAAATTACTGTTTGCTAAAGTGATTTTAAATGTGATTAGTAACAAAAATTTTAACTAGAAAGCATATTTTCAGTTTATTACAATTTCCTTATGGGAATATCAAGCTCTGCAGCAATTGTTTTATTTTCATTTTAGTTCATTTGAAAATACATATAGTATTCCTTTATCAGTATTAAACAACTTATTATGGATTGAAACAATCTTTTTAAGGGTCTCCTTTCCTCTTATTTGTAATATTTTAAATCAGCATTTTGATTTTATACTAAGATTTATGTTTAAGAAAAATCATTGCATTTTATCAAGATTTTTGTTCTTATTATTGAAAATTTGCTATGAGTTTTAAGATGATTAAGCTGACTTGTGTAGGATTGTGGTTCAAACATTAAATCATGTTACATTTCCTTTCTAATTTTGAAAGATTATTAATTTGATTTATTTTAGTGGTAGATTTCATTAGTTTCCCATTTGCCTGTTGTTCCAGATAGTCACAATTATATAATATTTTCATATAGGGCTTCAAATTTACAAGTATCAGCTATCATCTTCATGCTCAAGCTCATTTATATCTTTACAATATGATACAGGAAATCTAATCTTTATTAATTTTTTGGTTTGGTTTTATTTATCATCAAGTTTAGTTGTTACTGACTGACTCCAACTTCTTCTGAATTTGCCATCATTGAATCAGTTGAACATATTTACTTATAGAATCTGCTGTTCAGTTTGAAAAAATGCATAAGTAAAACAATGCCTTGGTATTTAACCTCCTTAAATTTAAGACAAACGTGCATTCTGAATTTCTGAAGTACCATAGATTCTCCTTGGGGTTATTTTCAATACATCTGCAAATCAGTCAGGTGAAATTTGTCTTATAGATGAGATTTCAAAAACTGTGAGGAGGTAATGTCTGCATAGTATTCAGCCCAAAGGCCAGTTGGGACCTCATCCCCTCTACCATCAGCTACGAAGAGCTAGGAGAGGGAAATAAGGCTTACTAGGCAAGAAGAGGAGTGTGGTAGTTTGCCCTTGCTTTCCTCACTGAGCTAGAATGCTATAAGCAGAACGATTTCATGTTAGTGAAGCACAATGACCACAAGTAACACCTTTCATAACATTACATAAGGAGAAACCTTAATTAATGCCATTATTCAGCATCACTGATACCTCAGTAGCTTACATATCATCAAAGCTATGAACAAGACAGATACAAAAGTAAATAAAAGATAAATTTTTCTCTATCCTGTACTAAAGGACAAATGGTAAATATCTCATGAGGGGGTAAAGGATACACCAAATCTATCCTTTACTTTTACCTTCCCCAGTAGCAGTTCCTATTTGGAATGTTTCATAATCCAAATCTCAGAACAAAAATTTTCTTAATAGAAGCAGCTATTACAGTCCATTATAAGAGTCTAAAGTAATGTAAGACTTGAAAAAGCATTAGAATGTAAACTTTTGCTACAGTCATATTAAGACACATTAAAAAATTCAAAGTTTATCTTTGATTTTTTTTTATAACATTTCAGTTTTAATCCTTATTAGTTATGAATAACTAATATTTAATTGCATGTGTATGTTCATTTGTCGGTAGTATTATTATTATTAGTAAACTGTAGGTTTTACCTGATGTGATAATTTGGCATTTTATTGCTTATGTTAGGGAGCTTCCTGTCCTCTGTATGCCTCATATGTATTTTGTATTGATCTAAAAATTTTAATTATTTCCTCCCACATAAAAAAATATTCCTTTCCACTATCTCTAGAATATATCAATGGTCCCTTTCCTTTTGCATTACATCCATTTTTTTCCTATCCATCATCCATCTTTTCAAATCCTCATTGAGTATATTTACTATATTGAAGTTGACCTTATTTCTAATTTTTGTGTGCTTTTGTGTATATGCACCATGATATCTTTATTAACCACTGACTTATTTAACAGCATACTTGGCTAACAACAAATTAATGTGATAAAAAATGTCTTGGATAATGATGCAGGCTTTGGTTTGCAATGCCTTCTGTTGAAGATTGAGTTAAAAATTGCTTTTATCACTAATCATTATTGATAGCAAGCATAAATGAATAAATTGTATGTGACATTTTATAACAATTAAATACAATACAAGCATCTTTTTATTGGGCAAAATTGGGAGTTTTAAGTGCATTATTGACATGTAATATGGTTCTGGGAAATAGCACTTACTAAAATGACGGTAATCCTGAAACAGATTATCATTGTTAATCAAAGTACCACTTAATATCTGTACAAATCTGTCTTCCTGTGATTTTTTCCCAGATAGTGAAGTGTGAAATATCATTTACCCTAGGTGAAAACATTGTTGGCCAAGCATCATGGAAAAGTAGGGAGATAGCTGAATTAATATGCAACAGATCCATTATTGTTTAGGGAGGCCGAAAGGGAGGAGTCGATACGCTGACATTGTTTCACTTACTGTAAATACTGTTTACCCCTCTATGGGATGTTGTGATGTTCTTTGACTTTGCTGTTGTTGTGACTTATTTTTTCTACAATGCTTATGATAATTAATGGTTACCTTCTTCTCTTTAGTTGAAAGTGGTTTGGAGAGAGTTGTTAACATTGATCCTTGGTTGAAAAACCTAGAAGACTTAAAACCTCGCAAACTGTCTTCGGAAGAACAATTTTTATGTAATTTGGTTTAGATTAAGAGTATTTAGGAGAGTTGTGGCTCAGTGCCTGCATATGTTTGAAGAGGAACAGTGTTGTAGGCTCCTGGATAGCCAAGTGGGAAGCACACTTGCCTTTGGTAAAAATACTCCTGGGTTTGCTTCCTGGTGGGGGCCCATATGTGTGAAATGACCTGTTGTGAAAGCGTTTTGAAAAAACTAATACTATTTAAATAACTGGACCAGTGTATGCCTTAGTTTTGGCAAATTTCAGAACTGAAAAAGTTGTCACCAGCAGTACTACCATTTTATGACTGATCTTTTTCAGGGGCTTCTTTCGTGGTGATTCATTAGTTGGAACAGCCACTGTCAAGCTGCAAACACTTGAAACTCAGTGTACTTTGCATGATTCTTTTCCTGTAAGTAAATGATTAATTTTCTTTGCAATTTGTGCTTTTATAAGATAGTGTTCCCCAGGATAGCTTTTACTATTGTTGCTTGATATTACATTCTTTACTTTTAAATGAGAATTTTGAAGCCATTTTGTGTTTTTCAAGTGAATAAAAAAGTAGCATGTGCCTAGAAATGTGTTCTGTTACATTTGTAGCAAAGTAGTGAAAGACGTTAGCTATATTAAGGAAAATTATTTCTTTTACACAGCTTATGGATGGCCGAAAGCCTGTTGGTGGCAAACTTGAAGTTAAACTGCGCATCCGCAATCCAATCCTTGGACGTCAGGTGGAAAAAGTAACTGAGAAATGGCTCATCATAGATAAACTCTAGAAAGAATTTAACTGCTGCCTTTATTCAAAATATTTTTTATTTTAACAATCTTGCATCTGCACTGTATATTATATATTGAATGGAAAGTGGTATTACACCATTCTCTGCAATTGTTGTGTATTGAATGAAGATAAATATATCTTTTTAAACAAGTTCACCTCATAAAGTCAAATTGTTAAGGATATTCTAATTATATCTATTATATTACTAACTGAAGTCATATTCTCTCAAAGAAACAGAGTTTGTTGAGCATCAAAGCGTTCTCAGGTCTTTCATAATTCTTTGGTGCAACAGTAGAAATATGCACTTTACTTTAGCAGAATGGAAATCCAGAATATGGTTTATTTGTTAGCCATTTGTCAAAATCCATTAGGATAATAAGACCATGATGATTGATTATGATTATGTTGAGGCGGTGTCACTACATAGAGGGCCAAAGGCACTTAGACCTATTTGGTCCATTGTGCCATCTGCCATGGTACGAAATTACCCATGGAGTCCTATGGCTTTACAAAAGGCCAAGATGCTCCCCATGGGCAAGTCCCTAATGTCCCTGGGTTCCTGAAAGAGGGTGCCCATGAGACGAAGCCTAACAACACCATCCTTTTCTTAATGTTTTCAATAGAGTAGTTGCTATGGGCTCCATAAAGGTGTGGAAGCTTTTGCACCCATTACATAATAATTTGGATAGATTATAAAAGACTGTTGAATCCATGCAATGAAGTTTATGAAGAAGCTGAGACAAGTTTACTTGTGGTTGTCGAGCCCAGATGTCTTATTTTTATAAATTTCACTTCTTGGATTGAAGCAATATTATCACTTGTACCAGTGATGGAATGTCCTTTTATTCCTACATTAAAGTATGCATTTTGTATATCCTCATTGATTTTAAGTCCCTGAAATGTCAATGATCAACCTCCACATATGAAAACCATCAATGAAGGTGAGTTATCAAAAAAACAGCCAGGTATCTGGAGTATCTTATACTCCAGAAAACCATATTAAAAAGACATATAAGATGGTGATGCTGTTCTTCCCCAAATCCTGAATTTGGTATGAAAAATGTCTTCAAGTACTTAAAATAACCATGCTGTTGAATTACTTATTGTTATTTCAAGTCTTTTGGGAGATAAATATATGTAAATGCAGGATGCTAATGGCTTTTGTTATCATTTGCTATTGAAACTTCTCTATCAATATCAAAAGTAAAGTTTTTTTTTAGATCAAGCTACAGTATTAAATGAATCCCATTACTGTATCGTCATATTTGGATAAATCTTTCTGAAATATGAAAAAAAGGCTGTCATGGCGTTCCTTAATATTCTATTTTGTACAGCAAATATATTGGTTTCCTTGTACCACAATGTTTGCAAATGATTACCAATTTTAAGACCAAGTCAGTTGATTTAGTGTACTATACTGAAGACTCATACAAGAAATCACATTTACAAACATATTATTGATAGTCTTGTCCTCCACTTGGTGAAAAAGTACTTCAAATTAGTAGTATTTTGGGCTCCCGGATAGCCAAGTGGGCAACGTGTTCGATTTCGGTGAAAGCGGTCCCGGGTTCAATTCCTGGTGGAGCCTACGTGCGAAATGACCAAAGTTGTCGAAGCACTTAACAATACTACTACTGGTAGTAGTAGTATTGTTAAAAGTGCTTGGACAGCTTCGATCATTTCGTATGTAGGGCCCCACCAGGAATTGAACCCAGGACAAGCACTTCAAAATTCAATACTTTATTTCACTTGTTTTCTATGATACACTCCAGTGGTTTCAATGTTACTGTTCTACCTTCGGGTGTGAGGTAGCTAGGATAATTATGTTAGATGGAAAAGGTAGAGAGATGAAGGAATTTCAGTGCTATTTTGAGTTGGTAAATCATAAACTTAGTAGTTAAGAGCGCTTGATTAAGTGGAGAAGATAAAGGAGCCTGTTCATGATCAACAAATGGCTATTTTGTTTTCATTTTGCTCTTTCGAAATGTGCCTTACTGTTTCTCTCACAATGTACAATTATTGGAGAATATATTGATTGTGGTCTTGAGCCAAGAGGTGTTTGACAAAATTGAATGGGGAAGGTATTTTTGTCACATTTTAGGAAAGTCTTACATTCTCTTACTCTAATATTGCAGTTCATTTTTGGATTTACTAATCTTCAATGATGAGAAGAAAGAAATATAATTGGATGAAGTTCACTTATTAAGATGCAAGATTATGCTTGGCTTTGTTTTGTCCTATATCTGCAGAACCCATTTCATTCATTTAATTCATTGATGTGTCCAAATAAATAGGACAAGCTTCAGAACATTTTAGGGGTCTTTCTGTACGTGTACGTAAGTTCTTAAGAACTCATTACTATTTTATTTTCCTATTTAGTCCTTCTTNTGATTTAAGGAGAATAATTTCCCACTTACTTGCAAAAACTGGGCTGCAGGAGTACCTTCTTTAGGAGGTTTAGATACATGCATGTAGAGAGTGTGATTGTTGTTTGTAGATGCACTCAATGAGTCTAAGCAGAGAACAAAGAGTGAATCCTGAAAAACAATATTATGACACCATACACTGTATATTATTATAATTATATTAAAATTCATTTAACAATTCCCTCCACGTATGTTTAAAAGTGACTAAATATATGGAACAATATATCCCACTAATCTTTTGCTTTTTCCCATAAATTAATACAAATAAATCTAGTCAAGGCATCTACTTATCATACACTATACTTATAAAAGTATTAACTTTTGAAGTAAGAACGTTAGTTCTGCTGAACAAAATTTTAGAACAAAGGAAATTAATTCTTGTGCTACGAACACAGTAAAACTTCAATCTAAATAAACTTGATTTAACAATTATTTCTTAAAAGGTGAGAAAAATTGTTGTTAATGAAGTGCCTTTGATTTAAACTTTAATAAAAATTGTTCAAATCATCCCAAACTATTTAAAATCAAAATTATCTGAAGACCAGAGTTTTATTCTTGGGCTCAAATTGTACTCCTTTTGTTATGTATTGAATTCAGCTCTTACAAATGAAAAGTTTAAATGCCAGCCCCAACCTGAAGTAGAGTGGAATCAGAAGCATCCAAGTGATCCTCAAGCCAGCGTTTGCTGCCCTGGAAGTTGAATTTGCCAGCACTGGAGAGGAGGAAGAGCAAGTTGGTATGTGGATGAGACCGTGGTTGAGAATAAAGATGTGAAAACAAGCGAGCCAATTCCAGCAGAAGTGCTACCCCAGATGCATTGGAATCTGAGCCAAATGCAAGCTCCTAAAATTATAATTTTATTCACAAAATTTTAATTAAAATGCATGACATAAATTACATCTAACTTTATAAGATAAACAATTAAAACTTTACAATTGTATTTATTGTGAATTAGGAACCTGTCATGAATTTGAAAAGAACCATCAAGCAGTACTGATGCTCTTGAATAATTAATTTGAGGATACTCTGAAGAAATTCACATTACAAATTTTTTACTCTTCTTCTCCACCTAAAAACAGAAATTGTTTTGGCCAAACAAAATTATCCATCACACTTACTTTGAGAAATTAATATGAATTTAAGGGACAAAATGGAATGAATTATGTAGGAAACAGCCATGGCCATACAGGTTCTTACAGTCACAATTTGTTTCAGCAAATATGTACTGGTATACATTAATGTAGAAAATGTGTACAGGTCGTGTGATGAGTGGTTTGCATTGTCCATCCCCAAGGCCGTGGTTTTAATCCCAGCTAGTTGGATTTTTCCAGTTAGGGAATTGTGTGTGTAAATAACAATTATTAGTAAAATGAAGTGATTGGGGTATTTCTGTTTCCACCGAAGAACTTATTATTATAGAGAGAATGAGACATACATAGGCATCATGTGAAGCAGAAATGCTAACAAAGAAAGTTAGGCCTTGGAATGTTCAACGATAAAAAACTTTCCAAATCTTCTTCATAAAATCAAATTTTGGAAAAAAAATCAAATACTTGGAAAGGAAAGAAATTATATCTATAAATAAATAGGAAAAGAACTTTACCTGAAGATCGGAGAGAGTAAATGCAGGAAGCCTCCTAATGGAATGGCGCTCATGCTCCCAAGCAAGTGATTCTTCTGCCAAATTTATTTTCTTATGAATCAGCTCCACAGACATGGAACCACCATACATATTATTTGCAACGCCTTTAAGGATCTAAAAATATTGAAAATAAAATATTTCAATGGAACACATAGATACATTATAGATACCTTTTAAAAACAAACTACAGATGAAAATGTTTTCCACTTTAATTTTTCTAAAATTTACCAAATCTTTGTCCACTATGAATGGTACACACACATGCATATGGTGTGTGAATCACATAATAAGCAAAACCAAAAATATACATCAACAATGAAGCCCCAGAATCTGTGTATTTTCATCTGAATTATCCTAAAATATGCCAAATAAACCTTCATTACTCAGAAAGTATTAATGGAAAGTTCATCAAACTCCAAGAGTGACAATATGATACTGTAATATGGAACACACAGAATTTAACAATGAATTTGAATTATAAGTATATATATATTTAATAGTGACCGAATTTAAGTCTAAAGCCTGTATGACATAGTCCAATTTATTGGCCAATAATTGGTGCAAGAAAGCAGCCCAATATTGGATGATCTATTCAGCAAGATGAGAACAATATTGCCACCAATATTGGCTACATTAATGCACAAATGTCCCGCACAAGTACACCACATTCCACATTAATAAATAGTATGAATAAGCAACGTGAAACTCCTTCGTCCACATTTTTGAATAATATTTCGAATTATCTTCAAGAAACTAATGCGCCACTCTCCCAAGCCAACAAAGATGAACAGGATGTTTTTACGAAGCTTCTTGTTTTGGACACTAGGGCATAACAAAGCTCACTTCTGATTGGAGATTGGCCAAAGAAAACAGAACATGCTCTAATTGCCAGATTGGGTGAGAAATTGGTAGGAGAGATTGGGGGATTGGAATTGGGTTGGAAATTGGCATGTGGCAAGCAGGACACAATCCAATCTGCAATAGATTGGCCAATATATTGGATGTCATACGGGCTTAAGACAGAATCTCATCTTTCAGTGGTTGTATAGTTTTCATTCACTACTTGTCTATAAAAATAAACAGATAGTAGCAATTGNCATAAAGTCAAATTGTTAAGGATTATCTAATTATATCTATTATATTACTAACTGAAGTCATATTCTCTCAAAGAAACAGAGTTTGTTGAGCATCAAAGCGTTCTCAGGTCTTTCATAATTCTTTGGTGCAACAGTAGAAATATGCACTTTACTTTAGCAGAATGGAAATCCAGAATATGGTTTATTTGTTAGCCATTTGTCAAAATCCATTAGGATAATAAGACCATGATGATTGATTATGATTATGTTGAGGCGGTGTCACTACATAGAGGGCCAAAGGCACTTAGACCTATTTGGTCCATTGTGCCATCTGCCATGCATCTGCAAATCAGTCAGGTGAAATTTGTCTTATAGATGAGATTTCAAAAACTGTGAGGAGGTAATGTCTGCAAGACCTTTGAAATTGATTACCATAACTTTAAAAAAGATGCAGTAATTATATATTTTAGGCTATGGTTTAATAACTATCTTTTAGCCCTCAATAATTTACATAATGACATTTTGTCTGACTCCTTTCTTTTAATTTATCATAATAGACTCTTTTGCTNTTGACGAGATACCAGTTGAGCTACTTAAAAACCTGAGGGGAAAGGGTAAGAGAGAATTCTATAATTTATGTAGATGTATGAAATGTATGATGATGGGGAGTGGCCAGAGGATTTCACTTCAATCCTGATTCCTTTACAGAAAAAGAATAATGCTACTAAGTGTCGGGATTATCGTACAGTCAGTTAAATATCTCACACGGCAAAGGTTATTCTAAGAGTATTGAATAGAAGAATTGAAGGAAAAATTAAGGGGCAAAGAAGACTAGTTCGGATTTCAGTAAGGGAAAGGAACGAGGGATGCAATCGGGGTAATGAGGGTACTAGTAGAATGAAGCCTGGAATTTAAAAAGGATATATGTGCATGTTATGTTGATTTTGAAAAGGCTTTTGATAGAGTTCGATGGCCAAAATTAATGGGAATTTTAAAGAAAATTGGGTTGGACTGGAAAGATAGGTGTTTGGTGCAAAATTTGTACTTAAATCAAACAGCGCAAGTTAGAATAACTGAGGGAGAGTTGGAATGGGCAAGGTTAGGGAGAGGGGTAAGACAAGGATGCCTATTATCACCATCACTTTTTAATATATATGCAGAGGAAATGGTGAATGAAGCTTGGGAAGAAATAAACAAGGGAGTGATAGTTGGAGGGAAAGTGGTAAAGTCAGTGAGATATGCAGACGATAAAGCCATTGTGTGCAATTCTGAAATGCGGTTTTCAAATACAAGTAAATGCACTAAACGATAAGGCAAGGGAATATGGAATGAAAATAAACGTAAGTAAAACTAAAGTAATGAGATTCACTAAGGGAAAGAAGGCTAAGTTAATGATCAGGGTGGAGGGGGAAAAACTAGAGCAGGTGGACAAATTCTATTACTTGGGTAGTGTTCTACCTTGGGATGGGAGGTGTGGAGATGAGGTTCGAAAAAGAGTAGCATTGGCCAAAGAAGCTTTTATGAAGTGAAGGGAATTGATGACAAAGTGTCTCGATGAAGGAATCAGGAAAAGATTGGTAAAATCCTTGATATGGAGTGTTTTGCTATATNGGGCCAAAGGCACTTAGACCTATTTGGTCCATTGTGCCATCTGCCATGGTACGAAATTACCCATGGAGTCCTATGGCTTTACAAAAGGCCAAGATGCTCCCCATGGGCAAGTCCCTAATGTCCCTGGGTTCCTGAAAGAGGGTGCCCATGAGACGAAGCCTAACAACACCATCCTTTTCTTAATGTTTTCAATAGAGTAGTTGCTATGGGCTCCATAAAGGTGTGGAAGCTTTTGCACCCATTACATAATAATTTGGATAGATTATAAAAGACTGTTGAATCCATGCAATGAAGTTTATGAAGAAGCTGAGACAAGTTTACTTGTGGTTGTCGAGCCCAGATGTCTTATTTTTATAAATTTCACTTCTTGGATTGAAGCAATATTATCACTTGTACCAGTGATGGAATGTCCTTTTATTCCTACATTAAAGTATGCATTTTGTATATCCTCATTGATTTTAAGTCCCTGAAATGTCAATGATCAACCTCCACATATGAAAACCATCAATGAAGGTGAGTTATCAAAAAAACAGCCAGGTATCTGGAGTATCTTATACTCCAGAAAACCATATTAAAAAGACATATAAGATGGTGATGCTGTTCTTCCCCAAATCCTGAATTTGGTATGAAAAATGTCTTCAAGTACTTAAAATAACCATGCTGTTGAATTACTTATTGTTATTTCAAGTCTTTTGGGAGATAAATATATGTAAATGCAGGATGCTAATGGCTTTTGTTATCATTTGCTATTGAAACTTCTCTATCAATATCAAAAGTAAAGTTTTTTTTTAGATCAAGCTACAGTATTAAATGAATCCCATTACTGTATCGTCATATTTGGATAAATCTTTCTGAAATATGAAAAAAAGGCTGTCATGGCGTTCCTTAATATTCTATTTTGTACAGCAAATATATTGGTTTCCTTGTACCACAATGTTTGCAAATGATTACCAATTTTAAGACCAAGTCAGTTGATTTAGTGTACTATACTGAAGACTCATACAAGAAATCACATTTACAAACATATTATTGATAGTCTTGTCCTCCACTTGGTGAAAAAGTACTTCAAATTAGTAGTATTTTGGGCTCCCGGATAGCCAAGTGGGCAACGTGTTCGATTTCGGTGAAAGCGGTCCCGGGTTCAATTCCTGGTGGAGCCTACGTGCGAAATGACCAAAGTTGTCGAAGCACTTAACAATACTACTACTGGTAGTAGTAGTATTGTTAAAAGTGCTTGGACAGCTTCGATCATTTCGTATGTAGGGCCCCACCAGGAATTGAACCCAGGACAAGCACTTCAAAATTCAATACTTTATTTCACTTGTTTTCTATGATACACTCCAGTGGTTTCAATGTTACTGTTCTACCTTCGGGTGTGAGGTAGCTAGGATAATTATGTTAGATGGAAAAGGTAGAGAGATGAAGGAATTTCAGTGCTATTTTGAGTTGGTAAATCATAAACTTAGTAGTTAAGAGCGCTTGATTAAGTGGAGAAGATAAAGGAGCCTGTTCATGATCAACAAATGGCTATTTTGTTTTCATTTTGCTCTTTCGAAATGTGCCTTACTGTTTCTCTCACAATGTACAATTATTGGAGAATATATTGATTGTGGTCTTGAGCCAAGAGGTGTTTGACAAAATTGAATGGGGAAGGTATTTTTGTCACATTTTAGGAAAGTCTTACATTCTCTTACTCTAATATTGCAGTTCATTTTTGGATTTACTAATCTTCAATGATGAGAAGAAAGAAATATAATTGGATGAAGTTCACTTATTAAGATGCAAGATTATGCTTGGCTTTGTTTTGTCCTATATCTGCAGAACCCATTTCATTCATTTAATTCATTGATGTGTCCAAATAAATAGGACAAGCTTCAGAACATTTTAGGGGTCTTTCTGTACGTGTACGTAAGTTCTTAAGAACTCATTACTATTTTATTTTCCTATTTAGTCCTTCTTGGTAATTTGAGACATGAAGGAAGAAAAGAATTTGAATTCCATCACCTGAAGAATAAATGGAGAAGTGTTTAAATTATATGCAAAAATTGCAAGCATCAACAATCAATGAAAAAAATTATAAATAGTATGATTGAAATTAAAGGATCAGTAGAAATCACAGACTAATTTATTGAATGAAGTTTTAATAAAAATAATGGCAATACAATTTTGAAGGAGCTTTTCAGAAAATGTTATTCTTTCTAATGAAAATATTGTCTAAGTTACTACCATTTTCCCTCCCTTCACTTGCATATTTAGATAAGCATAATTGTTGAATGTTGAAAGAATAACTTTCATTGCAATTGTGTGTACTACTTGAATTTTTTTAGACCTTTGAAATTGATTACCATAACTTTAAAAAAGATGCAGTAATTATATATTTTAGGCTATGGTTTAATAACTATCTTTTAGCCCTCAATAATTTACATAATGACATTTTGTCTGACTCCTTTCTTTTAATTTATCATAATAGACTCTTTTGCTATGCTAATTTAAACTGGGACTGCTGTCAAAGCTAGACTGATTAACTGTTGATGAATGATGCTCTGGGATAATCTTCTTAATACAAAATATATACTATTCTAATCTGCCAATTTGTGGAGGGAAAAAGATTCTTAGTCAAATAAAATACTTAATCTACCTCAAGGTTTAGGCTGCAAAAACATGTCAAGCCACATTTACAGTTTATTAATCAAACTCCTGAATGCTCTGAATTTAAATACATTCCATTTAATAGGGAATATTAAGGCATATGGGTTTACCAAATAATAGCACACGTATGTATGTCTTATCAGTTAATTTTTAAAATTGGAAACTTAGTTATGCAGGTTAAATGCTCAATTAAGCGAATGTGACCTTATGTGTACACTGATTTATATTAATTAATAGTTTTTGTCAATTGCTTGGCCATTTATTATTCTCTCTCTAAGATATCAGGGTATTGGATTCATTAAGAAACATCGATGGATGTTCTTGGGATTGGGAATATTTAATGGAGCAAACTTTCTATTTTTATATAAGCCCTCAATGTATTTCATAATCATCAGTTACCTTTTGTCTCATTTTGTAAGTGCCCCTATAAAATTATGAGCGTATTTTTTCTCTGCAGTGAAGCATACTAGTTTGAGCTGCTTCAAAATTGGAGGAATGGATCATTTGATGTTAAGAGTTGTCTTTATCCTCAAGAGAATAACTCTTTCCAGGTCCTGTCCTTGTCACTTTTGTTGCTACTGTTGTTGGAAAAGTGGTTGTCTTGATTATATCAGGTAAATAATGAAATCAACAAATTTATTTTGTCTAATGAATGTGCATTGGAAGATAATGTGGTATGGAAAGGCCATTGTGACATTTTCCAACTTGTTTACTCAATGCCTTGATACAAAACCCATGTGAACCATTTTATTTAAACTTGGTCTAGTTGATACAAAAATATAATTGAGTTGAATTTGTATTTCCAGCCAAATATCTAAACTTTATAATTTACTATTACTCACACTTAAATTTCTAGTGTTTATAAATTTGATTTATGTGATGAGGCTGAGAGAAATATTTTAAACTTAGAGATAATTAACTTTCGGTCAATTGCATTCAATATTTTTATGATTTTTTTATAAGTACAGTATCTGCTTGAATCAAGGAACAACATTGGGGATGTCTAAATCTTGTTACCTGTTGCATTCAGTTTTCCCTTCTGTAAATATTGGTTTTGAAAGCATTATTTATTAAGTAATTGTGCAAGGGTTGTTATTGGATTATAGGACAATTTGAGGTGAAACCAAGGATAGAATTGTGTAATGATTCATCTTTTGTAAGAGAATTCTCAGATTCTCTTCTTGAAGGGGTCCANTAATTAAAATGCATGACATAAATTACATCTAACTTTATAAGATAAACAATTAAAACTTTACAATTGTATTTATTGAAATTTATAAGACCCATAGTAGGGACATAATAACAATCTACCAATAAAAATTGAAATAAAATCACAATTAGAAATATTGTGACCTACCTACCTTTAAAAGACTAATAGTAGAGAGAGAAAATATTATGAAAACTATAATAACTTGCTGATTAAAATGTGACCATAAAATTTCGAGGATGAACCTCAAAAGACAAAATATGGCCTTATAATATTAATATGTAAGTAATATGTAGTAATAAGTATTAATATTGAGTAAAAGGAACATTAATATAACAAAAGTATTGAAATAACATAATAAAAATCCATTCTAAATTACTTACTGGAGCAACTCCAAAGCTATCATAATGTGCTACAATAGCAATAGTTGGCAGTTTATCTTCAAGTCCATGTCCCGGCAGCTTGCCCTAATGTAAATAATAAAAGATACCAAATATTACCAAAACTCTACTTGAACAGATATACCTTTCTCTGTTTTATAAGGAAGACTACATTGGGAAATATTATGTTTGCATATATATGTAGAAAAAATCAAGAAAATAACTATCAAAACTAATGAGTGGTCATTATTGTTATCTATTTTGTATGCATTAGTCTCTTGTGAAGTTATTAACTAGACTGCCTATTAGTTTATATCTACTGTTTGTACCAATTATTTTGTGCCTACTATCTTTGTCGTTTTTTTTTTAGATGTCTTGATTCCTTTTCCTAGATGCAAGTTCATTGTAGTCAATTGTTTCTGATATATTAGTTTAATATTATTATCATATAATATCTCCAGAGGGTATGTGGAAGATAGGTCATTTTGGTCAAACCACTAATCTAAGAGTAAAATAATAATTATCATTATCCACTTTAATTTTTCTAAAATTTACCAAATCTTTGTCCACTATGAATGGTACACACACATGCATATGGTGTGTGAATCACATAATAAGCAAAACCAAAAATATACATCAACAATGAAGCCCCAGAATCTGTGTATTTTCATCTGAATTATCCTAAAATATGCCAAATAAACCTTCATTACTCAGAAAGTATTAATGGAAAGTTCATCAAACTCCAAGAGTGACAATATGATACTGTAATATGGAACACACAGAATTTAACAATGAATTTGAATTATAAGTATATATATATTTAATAGTGACCGAATTTAAGTCTAAAGCCTGTATGACATAGTCCAATTTATTGGCCAATAATTGGTGCAAGAAAGCAGCCCAATATTGGATGATCTATTCAGCAAGATGAGAACAATATTGCCACCAATATTGGCTACATTAATGCACAAATGTCCCGCACAAGTACACCACATTCCACATTAATAAATAGTATGAATAAGCAACGTGAAACTCCTTCGTCCACATTTTTGAATAATATTTCGAATTATCTTCAAGAAACTAATGCGCCACTCTCCCAAGCCAACAAAGATGAACAGGATGTTTTTACGAAGCTTCTTGTTTTGGACACTAGGGCATAACAAAGCTCACTTCTGATTGGAGATTGGCCAAAGAAAACAGAACATGCTCTAATTGCCAGATTGGGTGAGAAATTGGTAGGAGAGATTGGGGGATTGGAATTGGGTTGGAAATTGGCATGTGGCAAGCAGGACACAATCCAATCTGCAATAGATTGGCCAATATATTGGATGTCATACGGGCTTAAGACAGAATCTCATCTTTCAGTGGTTGTATAGTTTTCATTCACTACTTGTCTATAAAAATAAACAGATAGTAGCAATTGAAATAAGAGCTACTATCACAGCATTTGAACTATACTATAATCCACTGCAAATAAACTTAAAGTCAATCCAATGTAATAAAACACTTAAAATGCCAGAGGCATACAGAAATGATTTAAGGAGAATAATTTCCCACTTACTTGCAAAAACTGGGCTGCAGGAGTACCTTCTTTAGGAGGTTTAGATACATGCATGTAGAGAGTGTGATTGTTGTTTGTAGATGCACTCAATGAGTCTAAGCAGAGAACAAAGAGTGAATCCTGAAAAACAATATTATGACACCATACACTGTATATTATTATAATTATATTAAAATTCATTTAACAATTCCCTCCACGTATGTTTAAAAGTGACTANACTCAACCCTCTACGGGGAGTGTTGTGCCTGGCAGTGATAGGAGTCAAGCTATCTTATCTTAAACCAGACAGAAAAGACAGGAAAATTAGCCACAAAGACAAAGATAGGCAATGTTTTAAACATCCATTATTAAGCATTTGATGCAGCTTCAGAATACATAGTTTAAGGAAGTCTCCTTTCAGAATTTATATTATAATTTCATACAACTAATCTTTTATAAAATTTCCATTGCTTCCAAGTATTCTTCCTTTCAGCAATTACCAGATACAACTTCTTGCACAGCAAAAAGCTTCCCTTTAACTTTCACATTTTAGGCATATTTTAAGGAAATGATGATGACATGCACCCTTCTTTGGATGACTTTTTCTCCTATACATACAGGTTCAAAAACTCACACTGATAGAATAATATAGAGACTCTCATCTCAGACATTTATTACAACTCTCCAAATCAGACTTTTCATGGCTTCGGGAAAAACAACATTAGTATTATGAGATGATTATTAACAGACGGCAATGAGAGATGATTATATAATTGTAATCAATGGGATTGATGCAATCATAGCAGTGAAATAAAAGGGCCAACCAACAACAATCTAAGGTAAATTCCTCTATAAAAACACAAACCTTGATAGAAATTACCAGGAATAGAAACTAGCACAATCATTGCTGTTTTTAGTGACACACTTGACAAGTCAAGTATAACAAGAACGAAGAACACATTTCTTCATTAAAATGCTCTTTTCTTCCAGCAAAACATAACAAACAACATCAGTGTGCTTTCACTTTGGAACCAAAGGATAACTTGGATATTCCCTCATAGATCAGTGGGAATTTCTGAAAGACAGATTCAGTAAAGGTAATTAAATTACAAAAAAATATCGAACTATATAACTATAATAACTATAGAAGTGATAAAAACAAAAGAAGACTTCAAGCTTTAAAATAAAACAAAAATTTATTGTATTTAAATGCTATGCAAATTACTTTCTTGACTTTATAATTTACCTGAATTTCTAATGCAAGAGAAAATATTCAACTTAAAAGAAATTGAATACTGATATGCAGCAAGAGCTTTAAATTTATACCAACTCACCTGAATGAATGCATATATTGCTGCTAAATAGCCAAGGATAGCAATGGTGAGAAACAGATCGAAAACTGCAGGCTTGACACTAAAATTTTAAAATAAATATTAATAAAGAATGAACAATGAAAAAAATACTATCTAAAAGCATAGAAAACATGAAATTTAAATACACTTGATCATCATTTTTCTGTCACATCAAATACCATAATTTAAGATTACAGAAAAACAAACAAAATATATATATTGAAAGATGAAAGTGCAATAATTTTACATAGGTCATAGTTCCATGGGTTTGACATGTTTGTCTATATTCTACATCATCACCAGGTCAATAAATGAGTGAACTTTCTACCCTTACTTATTAAGATACCTTATCAAATGTTTCATTATATATTGTCAATCAGATTTAGAGAAAAGACCACCATATTTTACTGAATGTCTTCTCTGACTTACAGAGAATTCTTACATTTTAAAATGTTGTTTCCCTTGTATTTAAAAATTTCTTTTGTAATTTCATAATTTTCATGCATTCCTAATTGACAACAAAATAATTTTGAAAGTAGGCTTAGAAAAACAAAGCATCGTTATTATTATTAATCATATTAAAACATTCAATAAATTACATACCTGTAAACATTAACAATCGCTTTGGTGATATCATAAAATACAAATTCAGGATCTCTTTTGTCAGGAGATAAATAACTAACTTTGACTTCTTTTGTGTACCTGAAATTCATAGGTTAAATGAAAACAAAATCAGAGTTTTACAACACACCTTAATCTATAATGAATTAATCTTTTAGCAGTTACTTAATAAGTTAATCAATTACTCAAAATAGCATAGAAAAGAAAATTTTCCCAAGATACTAACCTAGACATAGCATCCTGTAAAGTAAGCACCAAAGGGTTTTGTTTACTGGCAAGCAGTTGTGCAGAGCGTGGTTGGGACGACAAATAATCTACCCATGCATCCAGAGAAGATGGATCAACTCCCTAGAGAATATAAAAAAAATATATCTCAGAATGAATAACCTTACTCCATACATTTATAAAGGTAACACCTTCCTTTTGTCATCTAAATCATCATTAGCCTAGAAGAAAATCATTTTGATCATAACCAATATCGTATTGAATTGAAGGCAACAGTTGCTTCAGATACTCATGGATAATCCCTCAGAACCACCACAAGAAGAAAAAAATCTTATTTTCCAATGGGTAACTTAACCTTAACAACTTTTCTTCAGTAACTAGGTCTAAAAACTTTTTAAAACATTACTTTACCAATACGAAAAATAAATAAAAAAAGAAAGATTGGAAAATAAATGCACTAACCAAAGAATTGGAGAATATCTGATGTTCAGTTGACAGGTTATACATGACCAAGGCTAATGCTTCAGCTATCACTCGTGCATTCTTAATCAAAACTTCTGCATTCTTGTTATTTCCATTCCAATCCTTTGAGTCCAGAATTGTAGATCTTCTAGGGTCTTTGTGAGTCTGGAAATTTCAAACAACATGAAAAGATGCAGTAATCCTACAATCAAAAAATTTGAAGATTAAATACTAACATTGCTTCACATATTAAATCCTACACTCCAAATCGAGATCTATACGTAAACTATGTTTTCTTCATAGAAATCATCATTTCTAAAATAAAAAAATATCTCTAGAAGAAAGATGTTAATGATGACTACTATTGTAACACACCCTTCTCTGGACTACAACCTTGTCGTGGTGGAAGGGTTTGCATGTTCCTATGACCTAGAGAACGTAACTGGCGGGAACTATGTTCCTGGTAGGGTCACCCATGCCAGGATGGTCAATAGGTAGGGGCCAGACGAAAGGTAGTCCACGCAGTGTCTGTACCTCAGTGAAGTGGCTGCAAAAGCGTCTGTACCCCAGTGGGGCGGCCATTATGGGTGATGGTGGTGTCACGTTAAGAGAGAGGTTGAGGAAGGCAACGGGAAACCACCTCGACTACCACACTT
>KZ308371.1:431091-516095 GCA_000376725.2 Ladona fulva
CCTATTAGTTTATATCTACTGTTTGTACCAATTATTTTGTGCCTACTATCTTTGTCGTTTTTTTTTTAGATGTCTTGATTCCTTTTCCTAGATGCAAGTTCATTGTAGTCAATTGTTTCTGATATATTAGTTTAATATTATTATCATATAATATCTCCAGAGGGTATGTGGAAGATAGGTCATTTTGGTCAAACCACTAATCTAAGAGTAAAATAATAATTATCATTATTTCTTTATCATTACAACTCTGTCACTAACTCAGAAACAAAAAATTATCATATAAAGAAAAGCACATATAAAAATGGACTCAAATGAACTTAAAAAATAATAAAGGAATTAATTCAAAATTAACAAGAATAAAAGAGTTGTACAAAATGTTCTTCATAAGCCAGTTATAGGTGTATTTTTGAGGAAATAGTTATCATGATTAATATAAACTTCACTTTCTATGTCTATCATCAAGCAGAGGGATTATAAAAAAAAACTATTTGCAAAGTTATAACAAATTTTAGCTAGATTAGGCAACAAGAAAATTTCAATTTATGTTCACATGATATGGTTTCATAGTTTTTCGAGACTTTATGTTGTTTTTCAGCAGACTAACAACAGTCAAAATAAATAAATAAAAGTCAGAAATATATTTAATAAAAGTCTACAGATACATAGGGAAGAAACAAGCCATATTTACAAGTAATTACCTTCATCAAATCAATTAATGAACATACTTTCAGTCATTCATACTTCTTTTTTCGATGACATACCTGTATGTTAGCCACAAAAACATTTGGCATTGGAGATGCTTGGCCAGAATTCACAGAAACCTGATATCCATTGGCTGAGACTGCATTCATTAGAGCTAAAAATCACAACATTCTGAACGTAAAAATTGGATAAAATTTTGCATTTGAAATCAGTAATATCATTATAAATATACCCATTGTACTTCCTAGAGTTTAATCTGACCAATGGACTAACCTGACTAGCTGTATAACATAGCAATCATTTTCAAATTTCATACACTGAGTGTCATTTACTGTCATTAAATGATGAGAGGGTTTCATAAGGATTTGAGGAGTTCAAAATTCCAATTAAAAGTTAATTTTGTAAAGCTTATGTTTGATTAAACATAATTTATTTAACTATACCAAGCAATTTAATGGGTTATTTTGTTCATAAAATTTCCTGTATTTCCAAAACCCTGCATCAATATTTTACTAATAATATTAATCAACTTAAACAGATGTTTTCATAACACTTGTCTTTTGTGGATCTTCACCACCAACTAAATCTAAGATAAAAATTTCAGTAATTCTCACGACAAGAACGACATGATAAAGTTCCATAGAAATTCATACTTCTACCTCTTGCTAAGGATACTATAACTACATAAAAAGGTAATCAAATTGATCAATATTCTGCACTTAAACAGTCCCAAAGCAGTAAGGTTGCTTTCCAGATTTCTCAGTAAGTTGAAGAGATTCATCAGTGCTAAGATTACAAACTATTTACCTCAGGGAAACAGTTGTACAACATAAAAAGATGGTAAAATATTTTGAATCAAACGACTTTTATAAATGCAATTACATTATTTTGTTTCACCTTAAAATCTCTGTTTTTTACTCACTGCTATATATTAAAATTAGCTGTATCTTGATCGTTAGGCTTTAGGAAATAAAACCAATACTACTGTCATAAAATTCTAAAAAAATTAAAGAAAACCTTTCCATAGACTATGAGAAAATAACTCTTGATATTCTTTGTAGTCCTTAAAAATGAATTAGCAACCACTTTTACGAACCTTGCAAGGCTGACCTTGGCCTGCTGTCCACAAGAAAACTGGAGGAGATATCTTCAAGAATTGCAACCAGTTGAGGACTATGGTGAGCAAAATAAATTGGGATGGGAATAGCACCCTGGCCCCATAAAAGTGTCTCTTCTGTCTCCAATATTTTCTACAAACATATTTGCATATTTGAATGAAAATAATATTCAGCCTTTGCAATATAAATATAATCGCATTCGACAAATTACATGTAATTCAATCAGAAACTTCCATAATATCAGAGCAGTGAGCTTATTTACTTCCAATTAACACTCAGCGGAAATATTTGTACATCTGACATTAGATTATGACTGCAAAGGCAATCTTTGAATTGCCACAATGAGCAAAAGAGAGATCAAATAAATTATTCTGCTGAATAGTAGTATTTCAATAAGGTACTTCAAGTGATCAAATTACTTACTTGTTTCTCTTCAGCTGTGAGACTACCTTTAGGAGGAAGAATGAAAAGTAATGCACCAGCTCTTGTGGTTCCCCCATTGCCACTTGCTCCAAGAGCTTCTCTGAGCAATTGTGGAGTTACAGATGATAACGGTGCTACCAAACAATGGCGTTGAGAGGTGGATGAAGATGACCCCCAGCTTTGCAGAGGTCGAGCTTCTAGACTAACAGGGGCACTTCTACAGCCTTGGAATATAAATCGAGATGAAATAAGATCATTTCTATTCCAATAATAGATACTTCATTTGGAAACACAAGAGAATTACCGTGCGGTACCCCATGTAGGTCGAAATGCTGCATTCTATAGGCCGGGAATTCATGTGCAGCTCCAACAGGATTAACCGGTGATATAATAATGAATAACGGTAGGGCAATGATGAGGTAATACGGAAAATAGCCTTTAAATATTTCGGCTAATTCGTCGGCTTCGAACCACATCTTTGTAAAGGAGAATCTCTCGATTCCTCCAAGCGATTTAAAATTTCCTTACAATTTCAAACTTATGCAAGTATTGCAAAAGTTTTGGCGTAGTAAACTACAAGTGTTACAGTTAGGATAAGGTAGGGAGAAAACATTAATTAAATTAGGTAACCCACATAACCTGGCATGACCACCTGACTTCGGTTTAGCAAACGCAGTGTCATCTATTGATAGGGCGGGAAAATTACAAAAATTAGAACAGGAATAAATGCGAATTGGCACGGAATTTGAAGGTGAAATATTCTTTGGCAAATTGATTCCTTCTTAAACAGCTTTTGAAGTCATTATCGCACTATTGCATCGGTTACTATTATTTTAGGTGACATATGTGTTATATCACAATCTATGTAGTCTTATGTAAATTCTAGACTTCGAAAAAGGATTGGATGGGAAATGAGGTTAATTGCGTGATTTATACACTTAGAAACATCGGAAAAGAAATAGAAATGTTCTGACTTTCTTATAATATTTGTGGTAAAATGTAAAGTTTAAGATCTTAATATCGTGAAAATGTATCTTTAATCCTTTTTATATGGTACACGGTAGATAAAATGCTGAGTAATGATACCTTTTTTATAGGACTTAATTTAACTTGGCATTTTTTTCCTGAATTTTTGTTCAATGTTCAACCCATCATGCTAAAGCCCATCAAACTATAAAGTTTGAACTTATGTAAATTTTGCAAACCTCTGTTTCATCGCCAATGTGTTTTCATGCATCCTGTCAAAAATAATTTGATTGAAGTAGTTTATTTATTTCCCATTCACCATGAATATGCCCCTTTCTCTGCTTCCTCTGCCCATGCAATAGTAATTGTTAATTAAAAAAGTATGATATTTGACATAACAAAATTTCTTGTAGGTATATCTACCCTCTACAAAATAGCAAAGTTACTTTGTAAAGGAAGCAGTAGCAAGAGTGATGGACAATCTAATTAGAAGAAAAGTGACCAAAGATAAAATTTATAGGAAAGTGGAAACTCAAGACAAAGTTACTAAACACCTCAGCAGTATAAAACCAATTAAGAAGGTAAAAAATTAGTATAGTGAATGTAACAAACTTTGCTACCCATAGTAGGTTAAAGATAGGGGGAAGAAATATTTGAATAACTGGAAGAATGAAGGGAAACCTAGAGAGGAGTTGGGAGATGGTTAAGTGAAAAATCAATTATGAACAAACTCGCAGATGAAGCAAAATAGGCTTTGAGGAAATCATAAAGTATTATATCAAGTGGGTCAACCAGAATACCAGCAGAGGTGTAGAAGCATTTTGACACAGAGGGAGTGCACTTTCTTTGGGGTCGGAATATGAGCTGTAAAGTTAGACTATTTAGATGGCTGAGATAAAGTGAGATAATTCCTTTGGGTGAAAAAAATGAGACTAACATAATAAATTAAAAGTTGTGTGAAGCACATCAAGGGATAACATTGATATAACTTGAAAAGGGGTTGAAAGGAATCCTAAAATAATTACATAGATGAGAAACAACAAATAGAGAATCAGTAGGGAGTGAATTTAAAGAGAAAAAGTATACTTATACATGGAAGGCTATGAAAAGTATAGGAGAATTGTGCCTGACATGTGTGAAAGAAATCGTTAGGAAGTGGCTGAGGAAAGAACACTGAAGAATTCCACCGAATGGAGAATACTGTAAGAATCTACTTGAAGTCCTTATGCCTGTTTAAGGAGCATAGCCAGGAAGGGGGGGTTCTGAGCATTGGAGAAAACACAACTTTGCATACATTCATGGGCAGGCAAACTTCTTCCTTAAATGTAATAAAGATGGGATCAAATTTATATTTAGGTATAATTCCTGCAATTTACCAATGACATATGCAACTGTAAATATTTAAACGATTATAATTTACCTCCCATAACCTCAATTTTTTAAAACCCATTTTGGTTTTAGGAGGTTTTAACACCCTGGCTATGCCACCACTATTCTAGTCATCCTAGGGAGGTATAAGGAAAGATTTTAGGAATATTTCTATATGACAGTGAGTTATACAGTGCCCTATAGAAATGTATGTACCAATGGAAATGAATTTGGATGAAGTTGTGGGCAACAGGTGAAGAGATGAGTCTTAAAATTAGTTGAAAGAGGACTAAATATGATCAAAATTTGAAGAGGATCAAAAAATGTACTTTAAATAGGGGGAATTGATCATATTAGACAAGTTTAAATTACTGGAATCAGTGTTAGTAGTAGATGGAAGGTTTGTCCAGTAACTAAATAAAGTTACAATCAGATCAGAGAACTGGAAGGAGTCAGGGAGATTATTGGAGGATCTGTGGAGGTGTTAAGGTGGTTAGGTTAAGGCCGGGATACTCAACCTTTTTGCTGCCGGGCATCCAAGGGCATTTCAGAAAGCAAAGCGGGCACCCCCACCCCTTCCCCACTGAACCTCCACTCTATCCCCACTTGTGCATTCCCAAGAAATACTGTTGTAGCAAATAAAATCTTTTTACCGAAGCTTGGCAGGCACTGTGCAAGGTCACTTCTGACACCTCGGTGCCTGTGGGCACCAGGTTGAGTATCTCGGGGTTAAGGTTTATAGGAGTGTCAGCAGACCTACCTTAATATGTGGATACATGGGAGGTAAAGTAAGTTTATGAAAAAAGGTTTACTGCATGCAAAGTTGCTGTGTCAGCATGAAAGTGTTGAGTAAGTAGGCAGAATAAAATTAGATATTGAGAATTCCTCCACTTTTGAAGTGTGTTGAATATATTAGTTTCTAATATATTCCTACCAGCTTATTACAATGTTCATTCTAAAATTAATAAGTTGGTTTTGGAGAAATCCTCTACCTTTGATGAATTTGGACATACTCTGTCATTAAAGTATTCAACCTGGAATCTGATTCGAACCTCAACCCCTCCACAATTAGTTATTAAATATCTATAGAGGGAATGAGGTTTGTTTGGAGAAAAAAGGAGTAAAGCAGTTTGCTATAATCTTTGAGGCAGAAGGTTAAGAATGAATAGTATCCATTTAAGTCACTCTGCTTAATGAACTTATAAATAAACCTATGAACATTTCATATCAGCAAATAAGGAGTGGCAATGACAAATACCATGATTCTGCATCAATCATACCTTTGTAGCTTTCAAATTATCACAGGATTAGATGTGGAACAGCCCAAGAACAAATTAGATGTAAAAAAATAAATGAAAGCTTCTTCATCCAGTACCAATAGAAAAAAGGAAAATGTTCTGTTCATGAAGATATTGTAACAAGAACCTTGGACATAATAAAGAATCTGTAATCAAACTAAAATAGAATGGTAGCATAATGAAAAGAGAGGAAGACTGCATGGGTAATGAAAACCAATGAAAATGTTGTGGAATTGTGTCAAGAAGTACTTGATAGATAAGAGAATGGTACACGAGGATGTGATGAAACAGTGATTCAGAGGAGACCAACCATATTCTGAGACCATTACTTTGAGGCTAAATGAATTTCACTTCCATCATAACCATTAGTTTTGCTTCTTTGGAGGTAATGGCATTATTCAATTACTGCTGTTCAAAAATGCCCCTCTTTTAAACTCCATTTTAAACCTATAAGTCATTGACAGCTAAGCTCTTTGTCTTTGATTAAAAGTATTTACTGTTCCAAGAGGAGTATTCTGTCAATACCTAGTATCCTTACCCACAGTTTTAGGGGATCCCATTTTTAAAGAAATCTTACCTAACGTAAATAGTATAGCAACAAGAAACTTTGTTATGAAAAATTGAGCCCTCAGCAGCTAAGGGGTTTCACATATAACTCAAGAATAGTTTCAGAAACTTGATGGAGGTTTTATTCAACAGTTTCCTTGTCATTCCCTATGGCAGTATCAATTTCTATTTTAAGTATTCAATGTAAATTTTCATGGTACATTTCCTTCTTTCTGTAGCTATCTATTATTTACCTCTATCACACCACAATATCATCTGGGTATATATTCTTCCTCTTCTCTTTATTTTTATGAAAATTTATCTTTGGCTCACTAAAAGATATTGTTTTGTAAGATCAAAGTTATATTCTCTATCAGCATTCATTATATTGTACATTTTGTTTTATCCTTTAAATCATATCCATTACTGTGGAGTTTAAATGTACAACATTTACTCAATCATTTTTATATAGTGATACAGCTATTCAATTTGTCAAATATAACTTTTTGGAAACATTTCATTCTTCTTATAAATGCCTGTCTCTCTTCAGGGTTGAATTCAGAGTGAAAGCTGTATAAGAGAATTCTTTGGATTTTGACCTGCTTTTATGGGTAAAGTATCACCTTATACATTTATCAAAAGATACGTAATATTTGTTAAAAAGGTTAACTTTTTAGAGAAACCTGTAAGGTGGTATGAAAGTCAGTATGTTGACCACCCATCACTTGCAGTAACTTGACCGCCCAGTCAGGATTTGTCCCCTCAAAGTGCTGTTGTGTCAAAGTAATTATTAGATCACATTCAGTCATAATTTTTGTAAAAAGCTTAGTTGATGTCACTCAAAATATCACCAGAAGCAATTTCAAGGCAAAAATAATTGAAATGTTACACAACAATTAGTTGTATTTTACATTTTTTCATGTCTCAAAAACATGAAATTAATGAACAGTGTTAGTAGAAGACTAAGATTTTTATGCAAGGAACTTGACTGAGTGAGGATGAAAGGTAGGAAATATTAATATTTTAAAAAAGATGAACAGGACTGAAATGGCTTTCTTCATTTTCACAATTTGCAGTGCAGCAAATTAATATACGTAGGATAAGAGAGAGGAACAAGCAATTTCTTTTCAATTACGTGTTAAGCTCTGGGGCTGAGAAATATGAACCTTGGGGAAAATGGAGAGAGGCAGTTAAGAAAAAGGAGAAGGATAAACAAAGTAAGGATTGAGAAGATTCTTGACAGGTCCAAAGAGAATGGAGAGCTAGTTTAAAATTTCAGGAAATATTAATCCATATCATAGGAAATATTGAGGAATTATAACTGCCACATGAAGCGTGGTAGACGAGGAATACGAAAGAGCAAGGAGGCTGAAACTAATAAATTAAACAAGAGGAAAAGCTTGAAATATGTAAATAATGAGGCCTAGTATTGGAGAAAATGGAGATGTGGTGATATGTGAGTACTTCCACATAGAAGAAAACCATATAATGGTGATCTGAGTAGAGCTAATATTCTGTTGATGAGTAAGAAAGTTAAGTTTGGTGTTTCCATCATAATTTCAGAGCATGAAAATTAATATGTGTAATTTACCCATAGAAACCTATGTATGCTAACTTTATAACACTGAAGTTCTGGGTTTGACTCATGGCTAACTGGATTTTGGCATGGATTTCCAAACAGCCCTTCCACAATTGAATTTAATTATACTGAGTTAAGCATTTTTAATGTATTCCAATGTTAAATGGATTTCTTTGCTCCTCCAAAATTTGGCTTCATGTTGTAAAGAAGATACCATTTGGAAGGTGATTCAGAAATCAAAATTCAATGTCAAAAAACTTAAAAGAGTTTACATAAAATACTGAGGCTTTTAAAGAAAAGAAATATCCTAGATTTAATTAACTTAATATGCAAAGGCTTTACCTTGCAGAAGGCTATAATACTGCAGTATTCCATGGAAATAAAACTTTGGTATTCTTTCATGTTTTGATGATGCTAGGTTGCTAGTAAAACGTCTCCTAATTAAATCTGCTTTGGAAATGTATGAGAGGTTTTATTTCTATTCTATTATTTTAGCTTTATTTTCAGTTTGTGAATCGCCTTGTACATCATGCACCATTTGTCATGTACTGTACATCATGCACCATTATCAATCCAATAGATATACCTAAAAGGAAACAGTTATGCATCCTCGGAATCTATTTTCATTTGGAAAGAGGAGTGAAATTTGTTTTTCTTGATGGTAGTCCATATTCATCAATTTCTGTACACACAAATTCCTTTGTTTTCTGGTGTTTTTCTTTGACTTATTTGGTTGTTTTTAACCATCATAACTTTTACACATTCATTCCTCAAACTTCCTCTTATAGTTTACTTACACAAGTTTTTCTCTGAATCTGTGTTTTTATGCCATTTTGTTGACTCATGTTTTATGTTTTGGTCAGTAGATTCTTTCCTCTCATAAATAATTTGATCATTTTTAACGCAATAATTTTTTTTTGAAGGTTTAGGATAGACTCTGGCATTTTCCTTATAAGATTGGGGTGATCATTTTTAACTTTTGGCGAGTGGGTTTTCAATGCCACTGATATATATTTTATTTGGGCATAATTTTGATTTAAAATTCGACTATACACCAGCCAGTTGTTCTCTTGGTGGCTACATTGAGCCATTCGATTGTTTTTGGGTTGTTTGATCAGATCTGGCTGGTTGTCTATCCGTTGGAAGAGTAGGAGGAATTCGTAAGATTCTATTGAGTGAGTTGTGGAGTTAAAGAGGTAAAGGGAAGGGAGATACACGTCCTGTTGTTGTTTTGGAGAAAGATTGACGGTTCTTTGTTTTCTGTCGACTCTTCCGCTCGCTCGTCAAAAATTTAATATTTCTACCGCGACACTGGTGCATAATAACGTCCGAAGTAGGTTGTAACGCTTGCTGTATTACTTCAAACGTGGTCTTGCTATTTTCTTATCAATGCGTCATCATTGCGTCAAGACAGTCTTTCGTCTCCTCGGGAATGTTTCAAGCCGACTCGCTCAGCTCTTCGTTGGATAATCCCATAAAGGGCGGCAGCTCGTGTGTTTTTCCTCTTCAAGCACCTCGACTCAGTCCCCTATACTGCGGGAACTTATTCGGTTAACTAAAACTCTTCAGAGCGTATGAAGACCATAAGTAAGGGTCATGTGTCGAATGTTTGCATTGATATTGATTAACGTTGTAAATCGTTGGGTTGCAAAAGAGGGCGGAGTAAATGAAAAAGTTTATTTAAGATTTTCAATGGCTAAAATTCCGCAGCTATGCCAATTTTGTAAAAAGAAAATTGGAACGGGTATCTTGATTTTTACTATACTGATGGTATGATGGTGGTGCACCATTTTCATGGTATTTTATTTCGAAAATACTTACGAGAAAGTCAGTCGCTGCTATATATTGTATACTAAGACTTTATTTTGGATATAATGTGGCTTATAGTGCTTAATGTTCTTGTTCATTATTCGTTTGTGATGAAATTCTTCGAGTTGTCGCAAACAGTATATAGGGTTTACCTCTTCAACTTATTTTCCGATTGGAAAACCATTGAACCATTATTTAGGAACCTCCGATAAAGAATTTGGTCTCCGAAACACCTGAAACTGTAAAAAGCTTATATTTACATGAGTTAGATCAAGGAAAGGGATTTTTGTAAATGATATCTGCTTCGTTTCGTTTGTCTAAGTTCGTCAAACACCAGGTTCTCACAATACTCTTTATTGTGATATCATGAAAATTTGCAGTTTGATCAGTAAGCAGCAACTGTCATTGCAGTGGCACTAATTTGGCATGAATTTATATATATGCAAGGTCATTAGTTCGTTATGTTCCCTCCTCTACCAAATTAAATCATTAGACTGGGTTATTAAAGGTCTTCTCGAATTCCATGCCATTCTTTACCCTTTCCGCTTCTCATATATGTATTGCCGTTGGTGTACATGAAACCAAAATCAATTCCATTTTCGAACCCCTCTTGGTAATTACTGAAGGTAATTTTCAGATGTAATTGCTTTGTTATTTTCAATTGTGATGAATTCCTCGTCTCTGCAGCCGTTCCTCGTACAGTATATTTGTCATTGTTGGAATAATTTCATTGACATATTATTATTTTGCCACCTGCAAATGTATCGTAAACGATTTCAGCGTAGATTTTAAAGCCGACTGCTGAACATTTGCTCGCTCAATGCTTTCACAAGAAATAGACAATTTCAATTTGCTACCGTTCATGAGAGTTTGCTGCCAGTTAGAGTTTCTTTCCTCTTTCATTGAGGAGTTCGTAGTTAAAGTTAAAATTTGAGTCTTTGGAAGTAAAGACAAAGGAACACAATCTACGCAGAATTGCCTCCAATATTTTATTTTCCAGTCGGCAGTTTTAACTCAACTTATACACGTATGACACACGCTTTTTTCGTGACAATCAGAAGAAAAATTAGGTCAATGACATAACAGGAGTGGAAGGACCTCAACCAACCATTTTCAGATTTAACCAGAAAATAGACGCTGGTGAATTTAAGGATTACGAGCGAACCGTAGTAATGCGATAAGCACAAACATTTTTCTCTTTCCGTTGTAATATTTAGAGGTTGCCTATCAGCGTGTGAATTCCTGTAGAGAAAATTGTTACGGTCATTCAATTGTTAAGGGCATTCAATTCCATCTATCCGTTCCGTTTTCATCTTCTACCTGTATATATGATTGTTTACAATAAGTTTTCTTTTCACTTTGGAAATTAGATGGCAAACTTTAATTTTTAAGTATAACAAATTCATTAAGTAAGTTATATCCCATCGATATTATTATGGTAAGTCTCAAATCTCAAACTCTTTAGTGAGAGAATATTACGGTCAAGGCTGAAAATCGTAAGAAAACTTTATTCTTGCAATCCTGTCGGGTTGAAGTAATACTTTAGGTGCCGTTAACTTCCTAATTTTTGAATTTTGTAGTTGTCTATGAATTGCTTCATCGAATTTTCGGGAAGTCGACCAAGTATTTCTTGTAGAGAAATCAGAGATTTCTAATTTTAGAGCCATTTTTATTACATCGAATCATTTCCCGCTTTGCTGGTTGTTCCACCATTTGGTCTACAAAGGGAAGGAACGTCAGATCTAGAGATTTCATGCCCTGAGTTTCATTCCCTTCAATGCCCATCTAATGGGTTCCTGTTACCTTCTTTATCGTTATTAATCGAATTTATTTTCATTTTGCTTTTGGTATTGGTTGAAGAAAAATGAGCAGTTTATTTACTTTGATCTCAATGTGTGATAATATGAAAGCTACTAAGTGATGCTGAATGGTAATTCCTTATATAATGCGATGAAAAGCTTTACCCATTTGATCATTGTGCTGCGCTTACGAGGACTTTAAGCACTTCTAACATTCTAGCGGAGTGAGGATGGCGAACAGGAAGAGGGTGAAGGTGGCATTGCTCTTAAAGGCGTAAACCAAGATAAATCTCAAGAAAAAACGGACCTGAAAAAAGTCTGACAGGACGAAGACTCGAACCTGAAATCTTTCACTCTCCGGGCGGATGCTTTAGCCAATTAAGCTACCGATCCAGAAAATTCGCACCGCTTAATGAGACTTAGTAGGCAAAAGCGAAGGGGATTCGTCTGACTTTGCGGAAAGTTCCAGATTCAAGTCCTGGTTCTGCCAGACTTATTTCATGTCCGTTTTGCGTTGGTATTCATCTTACCATTCAACTTACCGTTCATTCATCTTTGGTGGTCGCCACATTCTCTCTCCATAACATTTTGTTGCAAACGTAGGAGGAGATAAGGATCCAAGCAACTTTCTTATTAGTAACATTACGGAGAGATTCAAACAAAGGACATTCAATTGGAATCTCTAGTATAATATATGTGGGTTATGAGAGCGACGAAAATCTGTCTTTGCTGCAGATTTAAAAATTTCTCTTTAAAGTATTACGTATTCAAATTCCTCTTTAAAGTATCGCGGTGGTTACGGTCGTGAATTTCGTGAAAGAATCACTAAAGAGAATATATTGAGGTAATGGGAAATTCAGTGTTCGGTTCGAGTTCTTGTGGAGATGGACCAAGATAAATTTTATTTGATATTAGTAATAGTAATAACTGAAAATATGGAAAGTAAGCTACAGTAAGTTAATTAATGAACGAGAGATCTTATGAGATACTTTTATTAAAATTAAATGAAAATGAAAATTTAGGAAAATTAAATGAACTTTTACTACACAAACAAAAAGCCGATTGATGGTTTTCTATCTCGCAGGTGCTAGTTTTGTTGATACAGCCAAAATAAGCTATTTAAAGCTGTAATACTAAAGAAAATGCTAAAACCGATTGGTGTAAATTCAAAATAAATTATCAAAATGAAAATCACCAGCACCACGAATAAAAAATGTGTGAAAATATGAATGGAGAGGTCGAAGAAGTCGGTGACAGTGTCTCGCCATCTTAAATATGGATGGATGGATAATCTTAAATGAATCTTTCGACACCCGTCTAGAGAAGTATGGAAATTTTCTGCATAGGTTGAAACCAATTAATTTTTCTTGGAGAAATAATCGAAAAATCCAGTAGTATTTCGCAATTTTAAATCGGGAGAGAGAAAAATACATTTCCGTGAAACAAGAGCGTCGTTGTTAATGTTGATCAGCGGAACTCGCGAAAGATGAGGCCTGTCTGTGTGAAAGAATAACTTCCCATTTATTAAATTTTTATTAACATTTATTGCTATGCATTTATTAATTTTCTCTCATCTCTAACCCCGGGTAGACAAAGAAAAATCAATATTTATTCTATTTGCCGCTCTCATGTATTCATCTACCAATTCTGGCAAGATAACTATTATCTGAAGGTCGTCTAAGTAAAAAACGGACAGGAAAAAAGTCTGACAGGACGAGGACCCGAATCTGATAATTCTCATTGCAATCGCAATATTTGCATTTCGCCTTTGTTTTGTCTGTCATCCAAAATTATTGCTGTAACTCCTGATTGATACTATGATTTCACCCGTAACTAAATCTCACAGCGTGAAGTTTGAGTTATTGAGAAATTCGACAAGCAGCATCCGAAATTGTAACTCAAAGGAATCTTCTACACTAAAGCGAAATTAACCGTGAAATTCCGAGCTGTGAGAGTGCACACTCTCCATGGCAGATGACTTGAGAGGAGTCGTGAAGCGAACCAAATGGAGATGATGCAACACAGGGAGAGAACAGATTGAGACAGCAGGCAATCGAAGTCGCCGAAGGAAGTACTTTCAAGAGGGCGGCCTAATGCCAATTATAGCTAGAATGGCAATACCTCTAAATCTCACACTAAAATCAGTTTATCGGTTTTCTTCCCGGAGTTTTCACCTCTTCTGGGCAGAAACGCTTTTCGGAATGCACAAAGGTCTTATTTGTTTTTAAGTACTCTGATAAAACGATATTCAGGTTTGATTATCCTACCGAGGAATTTTCTTGTAACTGAAGTGGGTTTATTGATAAATCTTATGTGCATTTCCTCAAATAAAGGAGAACATTTAATCAGCGTATAAACAAGGAACGGATCTTCCAGCTTAAATGCATGTAAAATGGTCATACCACACGTAATATTTTGAAATTCTGACTACGGAAATGAACGAAGGATTCATTTGTCTATTTTACTTCGGGATCATCGTCCTCGACAAAATGGATATTCTGGTTTCACATCATAGGTGTCTACTCAGCATAATTATAAGGGAAATATACGTGTATGTATTTGAAAAAGAGAAATGCATATAATATATAAAGCACAAACAACGTTTTAGGTCGTCGAAGTAGTATATTTCTAGCCAGATATCTCTGGGGAATTAAAAAAATGATGCTCCAAATAAATTTGGGGTGAAATTCTCCATTCTTCCTCTTGAATCGAAAACACTGCCCTAGAGTGACTAAAAATGGTTGCGGTTCTTGAAACTTCACATAACCGAACAAATTAAGAAGATAAATTCAGAAAAGACTTCTCATGCGATTCAATATCTATTTCGTTATTATTTTGCTCTAAGAAATATGCAAGGTGACAAGTTTGACCAATTTTCGCAGAAAAGGATCCGATTTAAACATTAGAATTCTTTATGATCCAAAATGAGGGAATCTGATGGTAAAATTATCGATGCCGAATTCTGATATGATTCTTTTGATTTTCTCACAACAAGTAACGAGTTGATGGACGGTTTGTTCGGCTAAATTTTGAACTCAAGTAAAGAAATTAGTTATCGAGGTTTATATACCATGGCGTTTTTAGAATCTGACGAAACAGTTTCGATACATTGGGTGATTTAGAAAAATGATGGATGGATCGGCAGCGCTGCCTTTTGCATTTCGAATTGAATCTTACTGCCTTTTTGGCAATCTCATATCGAATTGTTTATCTTGTTATATTCTAGATGTATGCATTTAAAACTTATTTCACGGTAACATTAAAGTGAAATAGAAAACATTTACCTCGCTTATGAGGGGAGTTGAAGGAAGAAATAGTTTTACTTTTGCACTCCAGAATAATTGTCACTTTACTCATGAGTAATCACTAATTTCTTTCAATTGATACCTTTCCCTGAAATTATTATTATGATTTCATTATAATTTTCATTTTTAATGTTATATTTCAAACAATCGGACTAATGACAATGAATGAAGGGAAAGGAGAATTTTGAGTTTATGATAGTGAATTGCATAATTGGACGAAGACATAGGTGGTAAGGATGACGTTTATGTGGAGTGCTAACGCCTCACGAAATCTTTTAGGCTTATACTGAGCGCGGGAATCACGATATCGCGTATTTAATCATGAAAATCAGTGCTAAAAATTCTACAACAGCTTTAGCTTATACCCTAGACGCTGTCTGGTAAATGCGTTATATTTTTGTAGGGTTGGAATGCAATTTAAAATTTTGAAGACTTTGCGCTTGCATCTCAGCCTTCATACTCACGGCAAAATAATTCTTTAAAACAATTTGAATTGTCATTCTGACATACTCTGTAATTATAGCGAAACGATTAGGTTTCTTCATTATACAGTAATCCTGAGTTCCTACTTGAAAAAGTGATTTTTTGTTATCGATGTAATGGGAGTTTAAATTGAAATCTAATCAGTCTACTTCTAGATCGGCCATTGACTCTACCGGAAGAGAAATACTCCGCAACCTCATTGAAACCTGCTCAGCACGATACGTGAAATATACAATAAAACTATCACGGAGCAAATGCAAGAAGCTGCGATTGAAGTTGAGGGACTAATTCTTATTTCTTGTGATGATAAGTTGGGAAAGAGCACAGGTAGACGGTGGTCCTCCGATGCATTATGGTGAGGATTCGTAGAAGAGCGTTTTGTTCACAAATATCCATTGTGAACTCACATCTTCGAAATCCGGTTGATCTGCAATCTCTTTGATGACTTGTACGAATCTCAGTGAAATGCTTCAAAAGGCACCTTGAAAAAGATTTTAGAATAATAAATAAATTCATAACGAAAGTATGAAAACTACAAAACTCAGATGTAGTAAAATAACTCAATTGGACGTAAAAAATCCTCCGCTGAAATGACCTCCGAAACAGTCGAACAGTTAATTGAAAAATTAGCCGATATTATCATCTAGGGAAGCAAGGAAGCGGTAATATAAATTAACCACGCGGTTCAAGGGGTAATAATATAAATTTATATGGAAGGGGAACTTACCACACGGAATCAAATCCTGTATTTCCGGTGATGTTTAGTCAAGATTGCCATACTAGCGCTACGATTGCAAAAGAAAAATTAGCCGATTACTCCAAATCCAAGTTCGGCAAACTTTACCTGAAATACAGCATTACTTCATTAACAGATGTTTTAAGACACCGGTCGAATACTATTATTTCATTGATTAACCAATATACTGCTAGTTTGATGATAATCTCGTGCTTTGATTTCCCCACGACTTCCACTAACGGCAAACGACAAAATCTCCTGCATTCCAACAGGGATCTTCAGGACTTCGACCTTACGCAGTCGCCACCATTGTTTGGATGGAGTTGGTTGAAATGGAAGGGCATGGGAATGACTCCTTTTCAGCGGGGAGTCTGGACATATAGGCTCAAGGTTATTAAGTATATGCATAGATGCATACCCGAGTCCGAGTGGGGGATTAGGAAAACAATGAATCGCATGAATGTTAGACTGGGATTTCTCTTTCAATAGCTTCGAAGAAGGTTGTTTTTGGAGGTAAATGTTCCCGCGGTTAGGAAGCTTGGAAAAGAAATTTGGGATGCGCTGCGGAAGGAGAAATTTCGAAGAATCACGACAGAAATTAAAATATACTGCAAAAGTAAATGTATATCTTCTATCAGTAGCTACTCTTTGCAACTCTTTACTTTTCACCAATTTATACTTCTTGTTTGAATTCAAATAAGATAATTACTAATAGTAACTACTATTATTAATTATTGATTAACTAACTACTATCATTAATAATTGATTAACCAACTACTATTATGAATTAGAGGCTAATCAGATGCAAATGGAGATTATCCCGAAATTTTATATCGATTCTTCATTCGTTTCCTGTAGACTCCTTTAGAAAACGAAAATTGAATGCACCACGCAGCTCTAAATTAACTATTTTTGTGATTAGAAAATATTAAATTAAATGGTCCAGAATCTTAATACGCACATTTGCCTTTCTCTACAGCATATTTCTTTTTTGATTTCTGAAGACAACCTTATTTTACAAGTGAACAAGAATGTGTGTTGTAATTGACAGTGTATCACAGAATTTTGAGGATTATTGGAAATGAATATTCTCGTGCGAGCTTGCGAGTTTGGCATAGAATGATATTGTGTTTAAGAATGACGGTAGGAACATTTTAGGCGCAATTTTAGGTCCATTTAGAAAGACATCTACTGAATTTCCATCTGATAAGAGGCAGTTCGGACCGTGGGAAAGGTGTAAAGATTCTTATGGGCTCCCATTTGTATCTCCACGCTTTTTAATTGCTAATTGGCTTCTGTTGCAAGATTTGGTACCCTTTGGCAATGGATTGGCCGTAGACTTAGAAAAGAGAAAACAGAGAAATGTAGCAATTCCAAGTTGACTTGTTTCTGCATGAAGTTTATGTATTTCAGTTTTTGGTTTAAATATATATAATATTTTCACCTAATTGCAATGTAAATGGAATATTTTCACTTAAAGTTAAGCCCAAACTACCTACTTCCCCTTTTACCCCTTCCCCTCTCTGACTCCTGTATATTGTATGGCGATTTTTCATATGTTTTAGACCTGACGATGTCAATGTAACCAGTCCCTAAAATAAAAGTTGGGAGGAAAAGTTCATACATACCTTTCCTTCAATCAGAACATTTATTTTCTTGCTATTTCGTTTTTAAAACATTTTCTTCCCTTTACTAATTAATCGTCCAATTAATTAACCGTTCGTAACATCACCCGAGTATTAAATTCCTCAAAAATTCCTTTGTGACAGGGGAGCTAAAAGTGAAGGCACTTCATATCCACTTGCTCATCATTTCTCTGGGCGTGGGTTCTGAAGTTAGCTAAACAAGTTAACGTATTATGCGAGCGGGTTTCTTGTTTGGGATAGCCATCCTGGTTTATTTTTTTATTTGTGTTGTTTCCTTCGAATTCCTACTTTCCTCTATTTCGCTCCTATTCCGTCATCCTGTGGAATGGAAAATTCAATTTGATCCCTTTGCTATGCCCTCTTCCCCGTTTCTGGAACCCTTATCCAACCGACTGACGTCATCCGCACTGCCGATTACAGTGAGCAGCTATGATGTAAAACCAAATCCCTTCTCTCCTATGGTTTCCCCTTATTTCGTTTAGAACGACCTATATGCCTTGCTCAATATACTCCCAAAAGAACCATTCGCCTTCAGTTTCGCGGAGCAAATTCGGACTAGGAATCTGCTTTTTTATATTTTAACGTCTGCTAGAGAATTTAAACTTCAAATTTTAAGGGGTACGAAATATCCGAAATTGCCTGCTAACTTGTAAATCCATTCCGATTTAAATTGCTATTCAAGTTATTTTAACAATTTAAATTACTAAACTTTTTTGACATAATTATTAATTTAGCTTCCACTACTACATGAAAAGAGATTTAGTAGAATAGTAACTGATCGGTAAGCTGAAAAATGTCAGTTCCTACTTCTCATGTACTTTCTACCATTCGTTAAGTTGATTTTTTCACTGTGTATCCACCATTTCTATCCAGGCAATTCTCATACTCTACTTCCTTTGACATTCTTTGTTTATTTGTAATATTCTGTGTTTATATAACTTTCTACATGAGTATCTACATTGACGCTATAAAACTCTGTTGATAATTGATAAATCTCTACTTTAATTGCTCTACATAAGACAATTCTCGTAACTTATCATTTCATAAGCTTCTTTACTATCCTTCCATGTGCTTCACTCATTAAGTAATACTCTTCTTCGAAGGCCACTTTACCTGCGCTAGATCTGATTTCCCGTCTTTGATTATTTCAATCTATAATATTATATAAATCTTATTTCCGATTCCACTTAACGCCGCAGCTTCTTTGTCTGTTTGGCCACTATGTTGCTAGCTAAGTTTTCCGTCAATGAGTTCATTTGATTTCTAAATAGCCATGCGGCACCAACCAAATAGAGCAAGTAGTAGTGAAGCAGCGCCTTTTCGGATTAAAAATCCGCGATTCTGGAAATGCAAAAATAGCTTTTTTCTCTATTACACAAATAACGCTCGCATTTCCTTTCCCTTAACTTTTCTGGTAGTGGTTCCTGTCTACAATAGGTCTTCGTGAAATGACATTCAAGGTTGCGATACAGGGATTCGTTGTAATGATTCTTGTTTACAAATATAACAATCGACAGAAGGCAAACGCAACTCCTCTTTTTGCATTATTAATGTGTATATACTTTTTTCATAATGTTCTAAATCTATATACTTCGTTGTTGTGGGGAGTTAGTTACCCCCTCCCACACACACACACGCTTGTTTAAGTCTCTGATGCAGCATTTCTCAGTCCCGCGTAAAGCTGGTGTTCCGCAAACTGTTAGTAAGATTCCCGTCAAAAATTATTAAAATTGATGATTCTCGAATTATTTCCAATGCTGGATCAAGTTGAAACATGATTGAAAGTAAGGGACTAATCGATTGGCGAGTAGCTTCTGTTGTCGCTTTACTCTTGACAGTTGCACCAATTGTTTTCAACTGATATCTGTCGACACATTGGCATAAGGTCGGCGCTCCGTCGAGATCTTACATTTGGCGAAGAGTGCCCCAAGCATCCTTATAGAATATAGCCCTATAAAATTAGTGCTCATATATTCTAACGGAGGATTCCAATTCAGGGACAATGAATTTCTTTACAATATCAACCATCGAAATTCTGTAATTTCTGATCTAACAATATGTAATCAATACTTGAGTACTTACATAACTTAGTCCGAATAAATAGTAAAAAAATAGGTAACGAACATCTTGAAAGTAAGAAATTGAAATTTAATGGCGAAAGTACAAGTTGTCAAAAAACAATTCAGTAATTATATTAGGATTTATATAGTGTAATATATACTATGCCACTACCATGCTATGCAATAGATATGAGAAAATATTTTTCTTCATGGAAAATTTCACGATCTAGGTGGTAATGGAAGTGCCATAGCGTGGATGACGAAGTCATATTTTCAGATGAAATATTTTCGTTAACAAAGGGTTGCTGGTGTCAAAAGACGAACGAGTATCAGTTATTATAGGGTAAGGAACATACCCTGAAAGTCTTCAGCAAATCCGTGTTATGCACCCTTGTAAGTGAAAACTTTTCCATAGTGATCCTTAATTTTTGAGATTACAGAGAAGTAAACTGATAATTAATAACAATAAATAATACTTTATAGNTTAGTAAGATTCCCGTCAAAAATTATTAAAATTGATGATTCTCGAATTATTTCCAATGCTGGATCAAGTTGAAACATGATTGAAAGTAAGGGACTAATCGATTGGCGAGTAGCTTCTGTTGTCGCTTTACTCTTGACAGTTGCACCAATTGTTTTCAACTGATATCTGTCGACACATTGGCATAAGGTCGGCGCTCCGTCGAGATCTTACATTTGGCGAAGAGTGCCCCAAGCATCCTTATAGAATATAGCCCTATAAAATTAGTGCTCATATATTCTAACGGAGGATTCCAATTCAGGGACAATGAATTTCTTTACAATATCAACCATCGAAATTCTGTAATTTCTGATCTAACAATATGTAATCAATACTTGAGTACTTACATAACTTAGTCCGAATAAATAGTAAAAAAATAGGTAACGAACATCTTGAAAGTAAGAAATTGAAATTTAATGGCGAAAGTACAAGTTGTCAAAAAACAATTCAGTAATTATATTAGGATTTATATAGTGTAATATATACTATGCCACTACCATGCTATGCAATAGATATGAGAAAATATTTTTCTTCATGGAAAATTTCACGATCTAGGTGGTAATGGAAGTGCCATAGCGTGGATGACGAAGTCATATTTTCAGATGAAATATTTTCGTTAACAAAGGGTTGCTGGTGTCAAAAGACGAACGAGTATCAGTTATTATAGGGTAAGGAACATACCCTGAAAGTCTTCAGCAAATCCGTGTTATGCACCCTTGTAAGTGAAAACTTTTCCATAGTGATCCTTAATTTTTGAGATTACAGAGAAGTAAACTGATAATTAATAACAATAAATAATACTTTATAGTAAAAAATAATAATTAATAATTTGTGCAACTAAATGAAGAAGCATCGCCCTAAAATTCTCTCCATTCGATAAGATTTTTATTCCAGAGTATTTTCAAAAATGTTTCCACGAATGCATCGTGAGGAAACACTTGCAATTAACGTAGTGGAGGCTTCTGAATACATCGTAAAAGAATATCTTTATCTGAATAATCCCAAGATTAAATTTTTATTGCGTTGGATGAAGCTCTCTTTAGATCTATAAGTAAAACGTGCCGTCAAGGAGACGTGTGACGCACGTCGATTTGATTCCTTCAATAAAAAATGCAAATATTTTCCTCTTAGTACATCGTAAGTTCTGAAATGATGCATGTAATGGCTGTTGTTATGTTTTCTCGCTCTTCGTACTTTCCGATTGGTCTGAGCAACTTCGCAATATACGAGTAAGACGAGTCAACGACTTTCATCGCGCAACATCGACCGCACTCAAATAAAAACGAGACTTTATTTTTACTCAGAGGTTTGAGAGTTTCAATAATTTTCTGGTCTACAATGTTGTGCTTGTAAAAAAATTTTAGAAGAAGTTTATTTATGTTGTTTACCTACCCACAAGTGAAACTTATCATTAATTTCCTTTCTTATCTAATAAGAAAATAACTTTACAAATGCTTAGTCAGGGGCCTAGACAGGATTTGTCCCTGGGGGTGGGGTTTCTGAGCCATGGAGGAGACCCAAAATTGCCTACATTCCTAAGGAAGGAAACTTTCTACCATAAATATAAAATAGATGGAAGATTTTCATTAACTACGAGTCACCAGTGGTATGTGTAACTGTAAATATTAAAACAATTAAGATTTACCTTCCATAAGCCAATGACCCATATTGATCATTAGGGGGGAAAATTTTAGAGGATATTCCGGATGAAAGTGAGCTATGCGGTTCCCTATTGGAATGCATGTATCTATGGATTTCAATGAGGTTGAGGGCGTCAGGTGAAGAGATGAGCCGTAAGATTATGGGGGTTTATAAAACTCTAACTACGCTGCTGGCTTAGTTTATAAAAGGATGTTTTTCGCTACTAAAATTTTCAATAAGCTCATATTCTTGTGCTGCATTGCTTAAATTTTCATTTTATTTTTTTATTTTGAAATAGCAGAATAAAAAATGAAGCAATCTGGCACACTAATACCATTGTCGATCACACAATTTTTATTAATTTATTTATAAATACGATTTACGTAAGGATTTCGTTCTCTGGCCAGGTGGCAACGGTGGAGGGGATTATAACATATAAATTAATTTTGATAGTAACTGCCTGGCACTCGCCAAAAGACGGGTGGGAAACCACTCCGAAAACCTCCCGCGGGAAATATATTACATGTATAGAGTTATTCATCAAAATTTCACTCATTTTCAGTTCGGCACACTTTCAATACAAATATAGTCTTGCAATGTTCATCACAAAGTCCGTCACAACTCCACAGCTCAGCTAAACACAACCCAGTAATCATGTTTACTTAGAGTACGCGAAGCAAAACCCACCACAACACTACCTTCTCATAGTGAGAGAAAATCTAGATGCAATGTTGGCAAGAAATCACACTCATGATGTGACTCACTCACATGAAAAGATTACAATGATAATAGCAATAAAAAGAAAAACAATCTTACAGCGATCAAAATCGGGAATATTACCAGTGCGAGGCATATTTGCAATAAAATTTAAGTATAAAGCCCATTTCCAAATATAGATAGAAAAATAAGGGATTAACTTGAAATTTAAGCTAATTAACTTAATTTTCACGCACGATGAAAAACTTCGACTTTCACACTTTCTACACTATTCATTAATATTAAAACTGATATTATGCCAATGTACGTTAATTTAAGGCATTATGATTTTAACTTCTTTCAGCGAGTGAGGCGACGTTTGAAGATGCATCTCGCAACAGTTTCAAAATCGATTAAGCATATCTGGCCGAAACACTTTAGTCGAACCTGTAATCCCCGCTAATGAGTCGAATCATTCTACAGTGAACTTCATTTTAACGGCATGCGAAATTATTTCGAAAGGTATAATTTAATGCGGCAGGAATTCAGACCGGGGAAAAGATTGTTGCCTGTACGGAGAATGGAATATCATTTTCTGATTGCTAATGCTTAACTCCAATCGGTTACCATCTCGAATTACATAAACAACTTCGTCGCCGATGTTACGCCCTAACATTGCCAACTTCTAAGGGTTTTTTTTTTTAATTTTACTGAATTAGGTTTGTGTAGGTCCTAGTTAACAAGTAACATTTTATGTTGGCGAGCGGTGGAAGTTCGAAACGAAAGTGAGATGGAAAGGAATCCAGCGTAGAAGAGTTTGAATTTTTTATTCAAATATATTAATTATTAATAACATATATATTTTAAATAAAAAATATCTTTAAAAAAAGGAACGCGTGTCTAATTCACCTAGGACCGAATGAAAAAATGCGTGTATCCCTAAGTTTCTTTTGGTACTATTTGTGGTTGCCCAATCTCCGGTTCATGCCCGGTCTTCTGTTTTGATCAACGAGAATCAGACCCCTGGACGTTTTTGTGAACTACTTCAGATAAAAAAGATTCCCTTTAAATCTAAAACACGAACTTTGATCAAGTATGTATGCTACATAACGCTTAATGTTTGATACTGCTTTGTTACCTAATAATTAAAATATAATATAACAATTATTGTTTGTATTTTATAATATTCTTTTTCCGTTTATTTTTTTATGAAAATTCCTTTCTAATTGTTTTGTCTACCATTTTCGTTTGCGTTTCAGTTCTAATTTAACCTGCCTATTCATTAAAATGTAGTTATCTGTCAGTAGGTTTCGCAGGTATTTTATATTCTCCTTCTTGTGGGTGTATTCCTTCTGTAGTGTATTTTTACTAAGTGCAAAGTAAGGTTTTTAAACCTACAAAGTAATTTTCTTCTGTGCAATCTTTTCAAGCTATCTCTTTTAAATATCCTATGAAGAAGGTTTAGATGTGAGAAGAGATTTGTTTGTCTCAATCTCTCCCTAATAAAGTTGTATTATGCAGTATCACATAATACACGACTAAAATATCTATTTTAAATTGATTGTATGCATAAACGGGTCGTCTTTGAATGATATCACAACTATTTGCGAGATTCTTTCTCTCTCAGAGTGTCTTCATACCTCCTCACACAGTGTATAATCGACATCATAGGTCCTTCTTCCTCATTTCTTTATTGTATTTCCATTACTATGTCTTAAAACCGCCTCAATATGTGTGTTTATTCTGCTATTTTTTTTAAATAGGCATTTCATACTCTTTATAAATGATTTTCATTGCTTCAGCCCTTATTTTGCAATCTCGTCAAGGTCATTATCCCCAGAATGCTCGTTCATTTCATCTTGAAAGACTTCTTCGAACGTTAAGCGGTGATCCTTAAATCGAAATTTATGCGTCAGCTGATTATTTCAATTACGGGGGGATTCAGTGCTACAGATTTTCAATATAAGATCTGTCCTTGGCATTTATTCTTCGACGGGCTGTGAGCGGCAAGAGCAAGTGGCTGACGTCTCGAGTTATAAATCGCACGAAGGATTCCTTTCTTCTTAATCAAATATTAAATTAGGAGTTTCATTAAAGATACATTCTCATGTTTTATCAACGCTACAATGTTGTATTTTTGCAGGGTTTTCTAAAAATGGTATTTGCTCTCTTTTTAGGATGCGAGTTAAAATTTTCCATTCCTCTCCGTGCCTCTGCGTCACGGTTGTGAATTTCACTTTTAAAAATGCCGCAGGTCATAAGGGAAAGGGATCCGTTAGATAGAAGATCTTAGAGGTTAGTGAACCGGAGTTTGATAGCTAAAATATTCGCACTGTGAATGTAGTACAGTAATTTCATTTCCCTTTGAAAATCATGGCACTCTCTCTGTTTAATTAAGTTAACATGAAACCAGCATGGTTAGTTGCTTTATGATATCGTCAAATTACAAAGGTAGTTTTGAAAAGTTGCACCATCAATGTCACTTAGAAATTTCTCGTAGAACATTTTGATCCTCTTACTCCGTTATTAAAAGAACTGCCGAAATAGTGCGAAAACGAAAATTGTGTTAATTTATTTCTGTTAAAAAGCTGATCAGGTTGAAATTAAGATCGAACCTCCTAAAATGTTCAGTTAATGCTCCTCTTAGAAATTCAACCAACGTTTAATTTTCTTTCATTCGATGCCGATGTTTAGTTTGTTTTATACTTGTTGTTGGGGTTAAATGAGAATCTATGCTCAAAATGTGCTTCCGCACTCAAACCCGAATATGTCAAAATTATGAATGAGATGATTCAACTCGATAATTAACCTACTAGCTATTAAAAAGAATTGCAATTTTTTCTCCCTTGTTAAATAGTACCATATCCTCCCTATCTTATATTTATATGAGTAGAAAGGTTTAAAATCTTAAGTAACAGGTTATCCACTAAGCTACAATTATTTTACTCAAATTACTCAATTTTAATACCAGAGTTAACGTGTACGAAATCTTAGTAATTTTATTGTGAATCCTTTCTTAGATGATTTCCTTTTTCACATATCGAAAATTATCATCTTTACAGGGTGAAAATTTGTCAGTAGGCTCTAATGCAATGAATGTCTTTTATACCAAATACCTCTCTCTAAGTACTATTACTAATGCGAATCAATAAAATTTGCATTTCTTTCAAATATTGATGAGATGATCTTAGACCCACGAAAATCATAGTTTATTTACCTGGATTTGCTCCATAGAGAAAACAGTCTACAATGACCCCGAAATTCTCGTAAATCAAAAAACCTGTTCCAAGATCGATCTCATCGACCGTGAGTTAAAATTTATTGCAACAAGAATATCGTGCTCTATTAAATTTATGAATGCGACGATTAACCTAAATTTCGTTTCTCAAGTCTCAAATCGCTAATTATCCCTTAATTTAGATCACGCAATGAAAATCAATCAACCTCCTGCCATTCGAGAGAGTATCTGCTGAGAGGAGTTAAATTTAAGAGCCTGCAGTTTAAGACCGCTCTCGTGAATTTCGCATTTCAAAAAACCTTTCATCTGAAAGCATTTAGAGCGCGAACTTTCTCCGGCAGAAGCCTCAAGGCCAAGGTTTTCTTTCTTCGCATTCGCCCCGCTTTTCCAAATGCCCCGCGGTCATCGGCCTTGCGCGCTTTCTCACCTTCTCGCTCCAGTTGAACTGCTTTCTCGCGCGCCAAATGGACGGCCGAGACCTATTTACCTGAAATGACTCAGCGTTCCGAAGGGTGACCAGGGAAATAATAAATACTTGCATCATTTTAGTTGAATTTTAGTTTTAATGTAACAATTCGTACAACAAAACAAAATTCTACCCATTCAAGTCTTTGGTTCGCGCAAATAGTCTCCGCATCGTCAACATATTACAAAATAACTTAAGCATTCAATCACATCTCGAAAAACATTCACAACTTTCAGGCACTTACAAAATACAAAAGAGGAACAAAAGGAAATCAAACGATTTTCTCACTCGAACTCAAAAAACGTCGAGTCCGTCAATTCAAGTTCATAAATATTAACACGTGGACGAAAATTCGTCACATTTTTCGTTCACAAAAACGAAGGATAAAGAACGCTCCACTTCGCGCGGAGCTTCAGTCTATCAAATTTCAGCATTCAACGGGACATTCTGCTTCAGAAGGGTCTGTAGATCCCCTTCGTCCGAACCGGAATCCCTTACTGCCATCTGGCCCTCGCGGCATGCGCACCACGTTCGTTGGAAGGACCAAAGTTCCCGTCAGGGCGCCGCTGTTGCTTCTGGGGCGCGTCTGCGGGAAGTCTGCAGTGGGGCGGGGGTCTACGGATGCGGCTGCCATCCTCCTCTGCACCCAAGGACTGCTACCCCCCTCTAGTGGTGATGACGCGGAATGGCACAAGGGTTTGTGTCTCTGGACCCGGGGAGAGTTGTTGCAGGAGGGGTTAGAGGTCCTTCGGTGCTGAAGTCTTTCCAGCGGCCCTGACCACCGCCTGCGGCTGGATTCTACGGGCCTCTCCTCCGGATCTCCTCCGCCCCCCATCACGGTGTCAGCCACGAAAGAAGGTCTCGCGTTGGCCCTTTCGTTGGCCTTCTTCTTGGGCTGAACGCTCAGCAGCTGCGATTGAGGTTGGCGCAGCTGCCGTATCTGCTGCTGGAGCATCTGAATCTCCTTCTTAGCTGCCGCCTCGCCCTTTGAGTTCTTCTTAGTTGCGGCTTTCGTCAATTCAAGCACTCTCATGCCAGGTTTGCCCTCTCCTTCGGCCCTTTCCGCCGCCTCCTTCACTGCGCGTCTCGCGGACTCTGCCTTCTCGAATTCGACTAAGGCACACACGGTGTTCGCCAACTCTGGGTGCTTCGCCACGAAGGGTCGCGCATCGGCCGGAACGGGGTTTCCGGGCCGAAGGATTCGCACGAGAGCTATTTCTCCGCACGGAGAGAAAACTTCGGCCACATTTTCGATGGTCGGTCTTTCCAGAGGAAGGTCAATGGCCGCCACGGTCCTCGAAGGGGTCGTCTCGTCATACTGCGGCAGGGGGTCTAACCGGCGCAACTTCGTGCGCGCCTCATTTACCTGCAACTTAGCAGACTTATCGAGTGCGTAGGCCACGGCTCTCCAGTCTTTGGCGAGGTGCTTCACCCTCTTAAAGCTAGAGATGAGCTTCAGCGAGACGTATCCCTCCTTGTTACGCTTCACGTGCTTCAAGAGGAACGCATCCTTGGTAATATTCACGTCTGAGAAGTAGAACTCTACTTGAGCCACGATACGAGCTGCGAGGTCATCGTCCGGAGGTTCGAACGGAGCCTCGTCAGCCGCCGCTGTCACCGTGGCTTTGGCCTCGTCCTGGCATTCCTCCGGGTCCTGGTCACAGCCGGAGTCCTTTCCTCCGCTGGAGGACTCAGAGCCGGAATCTGAACCGGCGTCCGGGCGGCCTCCCTCCGTGCTCGTCACGGAGTCCCTGTGCGCGGAGGAGTCGTACGAAAGCGAGATGTCGCTGTCCACGGATGAGATGCTGTCCCTCGTGTCGCGGTGTTTCATGGGCGGAGGGCAGAAGAGATCCTCCTCTCCGGAACACTGTGGCACCACTACGATGTTAGGGATCGCTTCCTCGCTTGGAACGGGCATTTTGGAGCGGTCGCTGTCACGCGGCGGGAGAGAGCTCACAAAACAGCCTCCTCTCACTCTCTGGCTCCCCTATCGCTCCTCGTTTGGCTCTCCAGTCGAGGGATATCCGTATGGTATGCACTTCCCTTCACTAGTGAATAGTTACAGACCCACGTCTTCCGCTTATAAATCCTCAGCCGGCGAAGGCGGGCGCGCGCGCATGCGCAGGCGGAAATTGAAAGGAGGGGAGGGCGCCGTCGATAGGGATATCCACTCGCGCATTGCCTATTATGATCGATTTCTAGATCTGGTCTCGTTTTTCCGCCGGTTCTTCCTTTCGTAAATGGGTGATGCGGTATGTTATGAAGAGGACAGATTAGCGGATATGTCGTTGGATGGACACTCAAAGATATTTTCCAATTTCTAAGGATTCCTTCGTCGAGGAATATATTTCGCGGAATTTGAGCGAATTTCAATTATATTTCGGAGCAGGGATGCGACTCGGCCATTAAAATTACCTGCTTCTTGTGTAAATAGATGAAAATATCATTCGCTCATTAATCCTTGGTTTTCGCTAAAAAATCTTTTAAGCACATATTTCTATTACCTTCATATATTATCTGCAGCTATTTTAAGAAAGGTAAAATAATTAGGAGTATGAAGATATGGAGAAATTAAGAAGATGTTTCGAATAAATTCTGTAGCTCGTTAATTGTGGGTCCTTTTTGAAATAATCAGCCAATGGTTTCGAATGATTCTTGTTTCATACGCATAGTTGTAAATAACATTCGTCGGTAAATAGAAGGGGAAAAATTATCCACTCGATTCACTGAAGCATTTCCAAAGTTTACATTCATTAGCAAAACTTTACTGTGTGATGAAATATAAAATATTTTTTATTATTAAAATTAAAACCAAAAATCTAGTTAGTAAATGCTCGATAGTGTAAATTTGAAATATCTCGGGGATCAATTTTACAAACAATCGCTACAGAGCTGTCAGAATTGTAATTTATCAAAGAAAGATAGCGCTCTAATATAAATTAAGGGTGGTATTCTTTTCTCAGCAACCCTTCGTCTTGGGCTAATTCCCATCCCTTCTTAGGTCCACGTATGCAGATATGAATAGCATTATTCGATTGTTCATACGGAGATATTTACATGAGGGTCTATGTATTCCATTATTCGTCAATGAAATTCGTCAAAAGTTCTCCCACGGAATCGCGATCAGTTTCATGCGTAAGGAAATGAGTGACGCACGAGTAGTTATTCAAGACAAGATTATTTCAGGCATATTTTTAGTCTCTAATAATAATATAAATATATTATTATTAGAGACTACTTGAAGACTACATTTATTCTATCATATTTTAGAGTATATGATAGAATACTCAGGAGATGAATGTGTGAATCATGGATTTTCCGAATTTCATTACCGATATTGAAACAACAGAAATTTTTCTTTCGCGAATGACGAGAATTTAAGGAAAAGCATTTTCGAAAATAGGGAGACTGATTTGACTCATGATAGTGACAACCTCGGCCCATTTACCATTCTCTCACATGTATGTTTGTTCCTTTAATACAATTCGTCGAACGTTTAGCGACTCTTATAAAACCTACTAATAGCTTTCGTTTACAAGACATTTTGCGCGTTGGCGGCGTAACGATGAGTTAAATGAGGGAAGCATTACGTCATTCGAACGACATCACAGAAGACGGTGTTAAGAGCTTCGAATTTAAGCCATCCAAATCGAGTCTTAAGCAGTGTATTCGTGCATGGTCGTTTCCCTCATCTTCGCTCGTTGCACAATTCCTCGTTCCATAAAGGTTGCCTACGATGATATTGAAACGTGCGATTCGGGGTCAAAGTCCGCGATGCGCTTGTTTCTCGGAAAGGAATTCAATCGGCGATAACAATCGGAGACCTTGTGATTCATCTTTCATTGATTGATATGGTGCGCCGTGCATCCAATTTTTCCTTAAAGGCGCGATGTTATCCCCATTGGGTTATCTGATCGATCAAGGGAAGGAAGTGTGCCTAGATTCCTTAGCCTATATCCCTTTATCTTGTCTGCGTTGCCCTGAATTTCAATTCTTCCGTTATTTCCATTCGATACCCTTATTTTTAAAGAAAATCATCGCCAAGGTCGAGATAATTCAGGCATCTCTCAAAACCAAATCCCAATGTCACATTTTCAGCTGCGATAGTGTTCCGTTTTCCGTATCAGATGGGTTAAACAGAAAAGGAGGAGATATATATTATTATTATTATTTTTATTATTATTGACAANTGGCCCGGTATTATAATGTGAAATTTAAATGGACTTTAACTAAAGTTCAGTTTAGGGCCCAGTATTATAATGATTTGTTAGAGTTGAAGAGAAAATTATAGTCAATTTCCTATGTATATGATCGATTAGCATGGAAATTAACTTGGATTTTTACTTTAACTCAAACAAAATAATATAATACACTGCTAAAGTGAACCTTGGTTAGATATTAACCATAATAGATATTCACTTTAACTCGAAAAAACCGTAAAATACTGGGCCCTAAAGTGTAGCATTAGGTAAGACCTATTAGTGTAATAGCAGGCCTACATATCGCTCATATGAAGACGTCATTTATTTATTTATATGTCTCCGAGGCAACAGTTTCATCGCCTTTCATCGTTTATAACCTTTTCTCTGCGGCACTGAAATTGCCAATTACGACTAATGAGTTATCTAACGAGGAAATGTATTAGTTTTGAACTTTACGTAATTCAATTTTCCACATTTTCGAATTAACCAATTCTTTTTGATCGAATCTACCGCTTTTCGATTCATGTATTCCTTAGTAAATCCTAGTATTGAGTGCTCTTGCAAAATTTTCTAAATAGTAGATGGGTGTTTAAAGATAGTAATAATAATAAATTTTATTCCACCCTTTTACGTGCATATATTCTTCAGACAAGAAAACAATTAAATACAAAAGAAAAGTAGTACAGACAGTTCTTCTATGTTTCAGCTCATAATTAATCATAAGCCTGGTTGTGTTTGTGACAGCAAAATGATAACGAACTCTGCTCACTGTTTTGTCACGTAATGAACGAAGAATTCTCCTTAGAGTATTCTTCATATAATAAATATATTTAACATAATTCGTTAGGGGAAAGCCCGATAACAATTTGAAGCAAGGTATAAGAATTATTGTTTCACTCCCTTAAATTTTGCCCGAGTGAATATACCAATTTTATATCGTTTTTAGCTACTATAATATTCACCGTGGTATTTATATATTTGAATCAATTTATTCGATGTCGGTAACTCTAGTAAGTAATTAGTAATACTTGAAGCAATTGAAAAAAATTATTTCACGTACTACCCGATAAGAAATCATAAAATTTTCACCGATAGTAAATTATAAAATTTTCAATTGAAGTATCCTTGGCTCGACTTCAGATGACCCGAAAACCTTCGATCAGAAATTAATACAAAGCTCATTTTGATCGATTGTAGTATTTTTTCTTTAACAAAAATAAATCAGAAATTAATTCTACGAAGACCAGAAAAGTACCAAAAGATAAGGAAATGAAAAAATATTTCATTATGGCTGGGGAATATATTTTTAGATTCAAAATTGCGAGAATCTGAACAAAAAAGACGGAAATTTTCTGAAATCTATTGGTTGTAAACAACCCACTCCTTGAAGACCAAGGCGATTGTTAAAGCCGAGCTCATGGGTTTTCCCGTAGGAATAGAGGCCCGTATAGAATGAATGGTAATAAGATGACTGAAGAGGAGGCAAATCTTTGTGATTCCAGCATTTACAATTACGATGTAAATGCAAATCACAGGGACACACTATCAAGTAAAAGTGTACCTTAATCATCAGGATATGGACAAAGGAGACATACTTTATGGTATTGGTTTGTTACGATAAGGGGGGCGATGATTCATCAAGTTATTTCTCGGTGCAGGGGTAGAAAAGGAGACTGGGAGTTATTTAGCAAAACTGGCAACGTAGATAAACCAAGATGTTTCTGTGGTGTGAGTTAATGTAGTGTGAGGTCATATATTGCATACTGTTCAATAATTATTTTCAATTGATTAATAGGCATTGGATTTAATTTCACAGGTTCAGATTCAATCATGATAGAAGTTTATAAGGGATTTATAATCATCTTTGAGTATTCAAAAGTGTCAGATGTATGAAATAGTTTTATATTTTTAGATAATTTAAGTAAATAATCTGTCATTTTTGATGGGGGAGTTCACTAGTTATGACATGGAAAAGTATTGATTAGTATCTCTTTTAGTTTGAAATTGAAATGACTACCATAAAAAGTTTGTATGTGTAGATGAGCAATTTTCTTGCAAAATTTCTAATGAAGAGCTTTCGGAAAACTTGCGAACTTTATTCGAATTCTTTAGCTTCAATAGCCAATCAGACTAAACTATTTTGCGATAGAAATACCTCCAAATGTTTAAGTAGGGAATATAATTGACCTTTAGTTTTTCGTTGCGTAAAAACATTTCGCAACTCCGTATCTCACATCACACCATGTCCAGCACTTTCTGTGATTCTTTCCCTGCCAGAATATATGCAATCTTTCCAAATGCTTTTCTACGAGTTCTCATTATGTGATTCATCGTATTTCTCCCTCGCTTATATTGATCGTTAACCGAAACTGCAGAAATCCCGACTGTGTTCATTGATGAAATAAGTTTTTCATTGGAAATATAAAACATAGTCAAGGCCATCCAGCAGTTCTAAAAACTCTAGCCTCCTAAGAATAATTTTATACCGACCTAGCTTCAGATTTCCTACTTTTAATATATTTGAACTAGTCATTCTATGCTCCGGGAAATCTTCGCAATTTGGCTAACTTATAAATAAAATCAATTGTGGAAGTTTTTACCATATGGAAATCCATGACAATAAAACACTACCGGTATCGGGACAGATCGGCCATCATCAGATCTTCTTTAGGCCGATCTTTGTCGGAAATTGCTCCTGTTGAAAAATATCTTTGGAAATTTTTAACGTCTGATTTTTATTCACACGTTTTCTTCGCAACCTTATGTTAATGGAATAGATTTTGTACTGATGTGTGACACTGGCCGTATTATTCAAATATTCAATCGAGGAAGGTAATTATCTACATCTACATAAGTACCCTGCAAGCCGCCTTCCGGCGTGTGGCAGGGGGTGTTATATATTAAAAGATATGTTTTACGTATCTAAGGCTGCTATATTATAAAATGAAACATGCCCCTCACATTCTTAAGAAATATTTCAAAAGAATCGTTTTTATCCGCTAGAAAAAAATTCTGAAATGACTTGAAATAATAATTAATGAATATAATGATTGAAATTCAAGGAATCTAAATTATATATCTTGTGACATAAATTTAAAAAATAATTAAAATTCTCAAATTTATGCTTGTATAAAGCGCCATAGTGATGTGATGATGATGATAAACGTCAATAAAATATCTTGGGTACATTTACAAAATCAGCGTTACCCCTCGCTAAGTAGATACTAAAAATCAGCTATTTTGGAAGAAAAACGTCTTGGTGATAATGTCGTAAATTTTCTGGCAATTAGTTTTAACAGAAAAATATCGACACCTGTTTGATAAACTTGGATGTGAAAAATTTAACATTGATATTGGTTAGGACGTTTTCTAATCTATAGTGTTCGAAATAGGGAAAAATTTAAGCGTTAAAATTTGATATTTATCGAAGTTTATTCATATTTCTCGTTTTGTGTAATGAAACTATTTAGGTAAAAGAACTTGACCCCGTTAAACAAAATTACTATAATTATTAACGAAATTACAGTGAGATGGAGAAAACGGCTGCATTATACATGGAAAGAGTTATTCTGACAAGATTCGTCATGATATTGAAGGAAGTAATTAAACTATGAATAATGATTTCCTCCCTCTGATACTCACATGACATCGCAGCTTTGCACTTATTTTCGAAGTCTTTCTGTATTCTTCCGGGTGTTACCGACGAGGCCCGCATTTGCTGCTTCGGAGGTGACTTTGAAACGCCCAGATTTATCCCTGACTTCGCTTTTTTTCGCGGAAGTATAAAATGCACTTGAAATAGGTGAGGGCGAACTGCAGTCAATTCGATGAAATTAGGAACAATTTCGGATTGTCATGACATTTTTCTATTATCTTCGCGATAATTTTATCGTCATCACTCACCGCTATGACCGGAAAGAAACTCGTAGTGACATACCAGTATGGATATACTTTCTTGCTAAGAAAGAGATGATACAATCTCATTATACTTCGTATGTGGACATTTTTATAGCTTCAGTTTTTAAACGGTTAATTAAGGTAAATGATATTCTATACTACCTATGAAGAAAGTTGGTAATTTTGGATGGAATAAAACCTGTTCACATAATAGTGATAATTGATTCTATTAATTTTATTTCCCCGCACCGCAATAGACTGCAATTTAGTGAAAATATTTAAGCTAAATGCTCAATACTTCAAATGTTTAATCACTAACAATACCTCGTGCATAGATGTTAGGTCATTATTCTTCAATTTTTGTTCAATATCACAGAGCCAATGTATGGTTATTGTGTTGGTGTAATGTAAAACATCTTCTTCTGGAAGTGCTTGAACATTGAAAAATGTGTAGCAATGAGCATTACCCGCTTGCCGAACCGTAAAATATGCCAAACACCTCATAACATTAGTGGCGCAATGTTAAAGTTCGTAAGTCAGTATAAATATCAAGGAATCTTTTCAGATGTAACTTATCATTTAAATGCATATTCAAGATGTAGTGGGGTCAGCTGATAGGACTTTGAGGCTATGTAACCACGGTCTCAGGGGTAGTCAATCGAGTGTCCAAGAGGTGGCTTAATTTTCGCTCGTTCGTCCATTACTTGAGTATTGTTGCGCAGTGTGGAATCCAGACGAGAAGGGTCTGATCTTGGAGCTAGAGCGAGCAACATAGAGAATTTTGAGACTAGCTTCGGTAGCAGTGTATCTGAGATGTATTGGGTATAAGTATTCCCCCCTTGGCTGGGAATCTCTTAAAGATAGAAGAACCGAGTATAGGCACAAGCTGTCCCTGAAATTTAAAAGTATTGATTTTCATGATGAAATACACGTCAAAGAGATTTCGCGAGATTATCGGATATATCGGAGCTCAAAACTATCGTAGAAATTAGTCCAAGTCTTGAGAAGCCATGCAATACGAACATGCTTTTATTACGACCAATATGCGGCATGCAAACATATTCCTTGATAATGGCCATGGCTTCATGTCCTGGAATCCTTCCTCCAGGAGCACAACAGCCACCCTCTGGACTCGGGTGTGGTGCAGATGACCTGTTTCTTCAAGGACGGGGTATCTCCTCACCATGGGGTCATTACTGCGCTCTTTCATTCCCATTCACTACTCTCAAAGCAAATCAAATTAGCAAGAATAGGAAACGGAACGGCGATGAATCATTTTCTTAGAGGAAAGACATGGTTCTATGAAAAATATTTCTCCAAGAAACCATTTAAAATCGCTGTTGTCTTTTTCCCTTGTGGTATTACGTCATAGTTCAAATGATTCTCATTTTAAACAAAATTTTGCACTTGCGTACTATGATTTCAATGAGTTCAATTTATCAATAACATGGTAATGACATGAAAATATAATTATTAGATTAAAAAATTAGCTGTATAATTGCGGTAGTTATCGGCATCGGCTAAAAGAAAGGTCTATCTCTATAATCTACAGAGTTAGTGATAATAATAACTTCTTTAGTGGAAACAGAAAGACCCCGGGTTACACTCATATTTATAATCATTATTACTTTCGAACTCATGCAATAATTCGCCAACGGGAAAAATGCAACAAGTCAGGACTTGAACCAGGGACCTTGGGGTCGGAGCGTCAATCTAACCATTCCACCACCGTGGCCGGTAAAGAAAACCACCCGGTCCTGTCCGGGATATGAATCCCGGACCTCTCGCAACTGCTGCGAGATCCATACCCCTAGACCAACAGCCCAGTTTTTGGTTGTTCAGTTATGGATCATTTAGTTGCCTTTGTAAATCTGTCACTTTTAATAATCATAAACATCGCGAAAACTGTTTAAATCCCTAAGGAGGAATCATTCATCTTCATTCAAATAACAAAGGAGAATCCACAAAAAATTAGGAATAATTAGGGATATTAGTTTTATTTATTTATCAACTAGACTGACCATTAGTTTGCATCTACTTTTTATACTAATTATCCTGTTGCTATGTTTGACAATTTGTTTAGCTTTATTGATTTGTTTTGGTTGAAGTAAGTTAATTGTAGTCAAATGTTTTTTTGTTATTTGTATAATATTATTAACGTGCAATTATATCCAAAGGTTCGATGGAAGAGGGGTTACTTTAGCTTAGCGTCGCGATAAGAGTAAAGTAATTATAATAATAATGATAATAACAGAAAAAAGTTCTTACGGAATGTCTCTTTCTGTCATATAATTGCAACGCTAGCAACATGTGATACGTTGGATAACTCATTAGTGATGTCCCATCGCTGGAATGTGTGGAAGCTGTACTAAACTGAGCTATGTTATGGCATTTTTAAGTAGCCAAATTTAGAAGGCTTCGGGTTTAGTGTTTCGTTGTGCTAGGAATTCCTAGAAATATCTAAATGTGTATTTTGCGACTTTATGGAACTCGAAATTGTTTATTTTTCTAACCAATAACTATCAGTGACTAACTGAGTATAACTGATTGTTATTGGTAGTAAAATAGTGGATTTATTCACTGCAGTGTAATCCAGGGATGGTACTTATAATTCTGCAGTCGACAATTACTTTACTTCTAATTATTGGTGTGTGTAAACAAAGATCGGTGTATTTATTAAAAGAAATAACATATAACAAATTATTAACGTCTCGTAAGTGCCGTAAAATAAAGCATCATTTAATAAACAAGGTAATTCATAATTTATGTAATTTTTCTAGATAAGTCCGTTACGTTTATTTCAATTTTTCGTCAGTCATGTTATCCGACCGTTGTATTTTATCATAAAGATTTATGTATTTTACTTTTTATCAGAGTCTAAATTCAGACGATGAGCAGTAGTACTCTTATTCTCTAACATCGGGATTGATATTGTACTATATTCGCTCTTGTTTCCTTTGAAAAATCCCTCTCTCAAGAATTAAATTATTAAAATACAATTCATTATCCAATTGCCATATAACCACAATATATAAATACGAACAGACATATATATACGACATGTATGAAGTAAATATTGCTGAATACTCCTTGATTACGCTGATGGACTGTAGAAAATCATAATTAAAAATTTCTTAATGCGTTATTAGCTCCTTCTCAGAATAAAGTTCCTGATAAAGCTTATCTGATTAAAGAATCCGTCGGGAATCTATGATTAAGTAGCCTTGCGGTAGAAATCAATTAATCGTATTCCTCTTTTATGAGAACAACTTTTAGGTCTCGTTTTTATTTTCTATGAGAGCTGCCGGATTTTAGATTTAGATTTAGAAATTTACCCGCGAGCCGCCGATTGGAGTATGGCAGGGGGTGTATCAACACCAAATATCCGTACCTAATCTATCCTGTTAGCCTCTCTGATGCCCCGAGGAAAAAACGACCAGAAGTAGCTATCTGTTTTAGCGATTATCTCCTTATATCGCTTGGTCGACGCCTCTCGTAGATCGCAGATATTCAGGTGGGTTCTCCTTTAGTGAAAGCGTTTCAGATTCGATTCCCGTTGGGCGTCCATACGTTATAATTACCTCAATTGTCGAAGCAAATGAAAGATAAATATCAAATATAGACTTTTATCAAATGTAGGCTATGACCCTCACTGTAATACAACTGGAAAAAGGCATTGCAAAACGTCGGCAAATGAGCGTCTATAAGAGTTTAATAATAATTACTAATAACCAAACTTCAATTAATGTATAGTGAAAACAGTGTATAACGGAACCTGTTAACAGCGAAAACTTGTTCATTTTGGGAAAATTTCTTGGTCCTGACCTACGGTATTGATATTTGCATATAGGTGATTAAAAACTGTACATGATGAAAACTTGATCATTAAGGAAATTCCTCCGGCAACGTGCGATTCCGCTAAAAGTTTGTCTTGCTGTTAATACGTGCATGGATATTCCAGCTACCATATTTTGATGAATTAAATATTTTTCATTTGCTATTTACAACAGGATAAAGAATAATCTTTCATTTAATTTTGTCCCGGTTTTCTTCATGGCTGTGATGATTTGAATGCTACTGAGGTATGAGTGATGCTGAATAATGGCGTTATTTGCGGTTTCTCCTTTTGGAATGCTTCGAAAAGTGTTACTCGTAGTCATTATGCTTAACTCGTTCTTGTTACGCTAATAGCATAGTGGCTCATTGAGGAAAGCAGGGGAAAAGTACCTCACTCCTCACATTTCCTAGTAAGCCTCAATCCTAATCCAATGCTACATAAAGTGTTACTTGTAGAGTCATTGTGCTTCACTTACGTGGACTTGTACAACTAATGGCGCCGTATGGCATATGGCAGGGGGTGTGAATAAACTGAACCTATTAATGGGCTACCTGATTTTTATTCCTAATGCTATCAGGAAAAAGAGACCAGTAATAACTATCCGTTCTGGCTATAATCTCGCGAAATCTCTTCGTCGTCTGGTCTCGGAAAACGCACTCGTTGAGTACGGGAATCACAATTTCGTCATGCTAATCAGTACTTCAAAATTTCTGGAATAACTTGTGCCTATACTCGGTTCTTCTATCCTTAAAATTCTAGCTAACTGAGGGAAACAGTGCCTAACTACTTCACTCCTCATTTTGCCTGCTAAGCCTCATTTCCCTCTCTTAGCTCTTCGTAGCCTACGGGCTCAATACCTGACAGACAGACGCACCGCATAGATATGCAGATGAAAGCCGAGAAATGTGTTCTATAGGAAAATTCCACGACCACGATTGAAATTTTACCTTTTAATATCTAACTTAATATCGTTTGCATTCGGACACATTTTAGACTTAGCTATACACGGCATTTTTTCCAATTAAACCACTAAAACTGAGGAATCGCTACTTTGAATGTCTTCACTTCCGTAAGAGATATCCGTGTCCAAACCCATTGCTTATGCGGGTTAAGATATCGAATTTAATTCTTCGATTTCATTCCTAATTTTTAGCAATAAGGAATCTAAATAATTTCTTTTATCAATTTCGGGATTAATGTGGCAAGCTTAATGTTGAAATCCGTTTGCTTAGAATCCTTGGAAAATCAATGCATGCCAAATCAAAGAGAAAGTATTAGTAACCGTAAATTATTGAAGCAAGGCTGGAGAGAGAGGAAATCGAATAACTTGTTCATTTCTCAAGGATTCGTTCGACAGTTGAAGTATTTTCGGTGCGCACAATGCAACCCTTGCACAGAATGCAGAGAGGAGCGCCGAAGGGCTCAACTTTCTCTTTTACACTTACAAAACGTAGGGTCGTTGCAAAAGGAATAATGTAAAGGGGTGAGAACGATCCATTCATTCCCATGCTTTCGTGTCCTTTGATTCTTCTACGGGTGCGCTGTTGCCAGATGTTGCACACTCATCAGAATTTCCAGTTGTCTTCAATTGGTTTCAAGTCGAAAAATACTAAACGAAGAAGGAAATGAAGATGACGCCGACATTATAACAACCACACTTTCAGTGCCTTGATTCTCTATTAATAACCATTTTACTTATATTTTTGTCGCAACAAATACATGATAGACGTAAATATTCTTTGCTGTAATATTTTAGTTTAGCTCCCAGTCATGTTGTAAGCCGATGAGGAGAAATTGACTCGTGCCTTAAGTGACACGGGGAACTGCGTTATCTGTGGGATGTACTCTTCAAATGATAAATTCAAACTAAAAAATAAATAAACGCAACGCTTTAAACGCTAAATAAAAATAAATTCCGCTTTCTAAAAATTGATTTGTTTTGTAAATAACAACATCTTATGTCTATGTCTATGTGTATACCCTGCTAGCCACCTTTCGGCGTGTGGCAGGGGGTGCATGCACCAAATCTTAAGGCTATAATTGAAACAAAGATATGAATTAAGTTTCTCTCTGACGCCATGGTTGACACACCTGCCTTTGATATCATGTTTTAATTTTAAAAATGGCACTTATTGGACCTGAGGATCCCAATCTCTGTCAATCGCTTGCTTGCAATCAATCACCCACTCCCTCTCTGCATCCACCTCTGCGTTATGCAGACGAGCAACGAGAGTAGGCGGAGGATTTTTCTTTCTCCCTTTTGATAGTTTTTTGTTGTAATAATCCGTTGTTGTAATAACCAGTTATACCCTCAAAACATAAAAGCCTTCGAAGCGTAATATTTCCGCAGTTGCATTTCAGAAGAGCATTAGATTTACATAAGTGAATGATTTCTCTTAGGTTCCCAACCAATACTGGAAATAATTCTCGAACGCGAATCACAGCAAAAGATTTGTCTATTATATTGATAATTAAAGGTTAACGGAAGTTTTTAATCAGTCATATAAACGGTGCGTGTAAGGAATTCTTATAAGTAAAATAGTAAAATTAATCCCGAATACACTGTATAATGATTCAATCAATCCCAACAGATCGTCGATTCTTATGATCTTCATTAGTGTACTCGACATCGTGATTCCCAATCTTAGTTAACGCGATTTTCAGACCATACGTCAAAGAGATTTTGCGAGATTATTGCGAGAACGGGTCGCTAATTTTGGTATCTTTTTCCAGTTACGCAAACTAGGCAGGTAATTAGGGTATTGATGTAAAAGTAAATATGGTCTCATTCATTCAATTTCGTTAATAATCTCTGTTACGGCGATAATAATCAGTGTAATAATATTGAAATTATTTGGCTTAAATAATCTTTTGTATTCTCATCCATAATGAAGAAGAGTTACCTTTCGACAAAATGAATAAATCGTTTTTATTTTGGTTTTAAATGTTTTTTTCGATAAGAAAATAAATATGTCTATTAGAATCTGAAGGGCTTGCTTATCCAATTACAATATTTGTTTCATCAGTACGCCATTTTAATTTGACAAACCTGTCATTTCAATGAACTGGTTCTATTCGTGAAAAGAATTGTTATTCTGAAGAGGTAATTACTTCAATACGGATTCAATGCAAACTGCGCGGGCGTTAAAATGCCCATGTTTCCAATAATCTTTCTCACGGTTTGCGAAGTAGCTGAGAGATTGCTACATGAGGATATATAATACGAGGAACCATGCTCATTTCAAAAGACTATACCACTCTTGCCACTGTTCCTTTTGTAGCCCTTTCCCTAGCAAAACCATTCTTTTGTCCTCTGGAGGGCCCCCTAAGGGCCATTCCCTCCAACGGCCTGCATATTTTCAATTTCCCTCGGCTTTGGAATCTTCGAAAGCTTTTCTATGGAAAAAGAGAGAGGAGAGGAACAGTTTTTAACGGGTAACCTCCAAAGTTCCCTTAGATGCTTTTGCGGGGACCGCAGGTGTGCATACGATAACTCCAATTCGAATGATTCGAAGTTGAGGAACGAGTAAATTTTCTTTGGTTGCAAAGAATGTTACTTATATATCTTAGAACTGGTTTTATTAAAGATACTGCTTTAATCTCAATGTAGACACATTATCCAAGAGGCATAATTTAAATGCTAAATACAAAATTCTTCCACCCTTATCCCGATCTGTGACATCTCTTCCACCAGATATATCAAACTTCCATATTTTCCAACATTAACTAATGTTCTCAAGCAGAAAAATATTATTATTATAGAACACTTTATTCGGCGTGGTTAGGCCCATGTGGGCCTCTCTTATACCTAACCTCTGAAGTCATACATTTCACATAGAATTTCAGGAATTAAAAATTATTAAAAAAATACAGTGAAAAGTAAAGGATTGGGTTGCGGAGAAAAACTCCTCGGCTGAAGGCTTTCAGAGAAAAACCCACAATGCGGAATAACGCTCACATAATTGGAATAACAGATGAAATAATTAACAACAAGGAAAAATNTTCAATGAGAGCAATAATTAGATTCAAAGAACATTTAGCACATTTTATACTTGGCAGATTTTCGCTTTCCAGTGTTGCCAAGAATATGCATGATCACGTCCGTAATATTTCTATTAATGATTTAAAATTAATACATAACTCCAATACATGTCTATATGCCCTTGAAAATATTTATATTCATAAAAACAGAAATCATCTTATGAAAACTGACTTAGATTTTAATAAAACACTATACAGTATTATTGATTCTGTTAGTTACATTTTTTCAAAGAATTATTTACAACAGATATATAACGCTTTGACATTCTGCTAAATGAATAATTTTATTCAGGAATTATTTATTTATATCAATTTGAATACTTATAGAGATTATTGCCAGTTATAACGTATTGCATATGAATTATATGAGTGTTTCACATAACGATTTAAGCTTTATTTCAAGTATGTAGAGATTGCTGAATTCGAATATGAAGATGTACGTAGCTATGGCTTTCACGCGTTCCACTAACGTTACAATCTTTACGTAACGTATCTTATCATATCCAAGAATGTCTTTTGGAGTTCGTAATTCATCAGAAATACTTAAGAGTTACAGCCAGTAGTAGTTTGTCCTTCGCAGAGCGTATTCAAACCGTAGTAGGAAAGGGAAATGGGATGCAAAGATTAGCCAGCAATATTCTGTGAGGATGCTCATTGAGAGTGGAAGAAATTTAAAGATAGTTTTACCTGATTCGACCTCTATGAGAATATTTCTGTGCGACTAGGTATCCTCGCGAAGGATTAGTCTCCAATCTAGAGATGGTCAATATAAAGCGGCTAGGTTTGTCAAGGGAGATTTCAGACTCGACAAGTGTTTCGGCTTTGATTGAGTTCCTGGAGTGGGATTCGCTTAAGGATAGAGGACTTGATTACCGACGGAAATCATTCGAAATATTTGTCACTACGGATCTCGTCGACGAGGATAGTCGACTTCATAATTCCAGTTAACAACGTTTACAAGCTCCGTGAGAGAATAAAAAAGCATTACAAGGAAACAATCGTCAGGACGGATAGATACACTTGTGAAAGGCACCATACTTAAGATTTAGATTTTAGATTTAGATTCAGATTTGCGACTAAGTTGTAGCATCTTCATCTCTGATTTTCCTCGCATTATCAACGGCCTATGTAACAGGGAGGAGCGTAATATCGGCTACATGATGAATTTAGGTTTGATAGCAATGTATCACAAAAAGGATTTACCTTAAGAAAAAACGAACTCAGTACGGCATGAGATTTTCGAGGTATCCTTGGGTAGTGATTTTCATGAGAATGAACGCAACATAGTGATTCCCGCTCCATGTGATCACGAATTTAGTGGTAGACGGTGAAGTGGCTTCTTTAGAAAATTGCGCGGACGAAGATTAACTATAGTTCGGGCCTTAGTCCCCTTTCCCGAATTTCATCAGGGGATCGAAAATTTTAGTGAACTGCGGAGTTCAGTGTTTCCACACCCCTTTCCTGCACCATATTCGCATAATTGTACATACAAATGTAGTGATTAAAACTCTTCGTTTGGGTACATTTTTCTTCTTCAGTATTCTATCGAAGAATGGCAATGTACTGCTCCTACTTGGGGTTTTACTGCTTAACTGCTTATAACTTCGATCTGTTAAGTCTAAGCATTCGAATCCATTCATTAATTTCCTCTCAAAATTTCTCCAATCTTTATTTTTCCGTCACAGGAAATCGGTCTTTTGTACGCTTGTGAATAGCAAATGGAGAGGACTCCACGCTGTAAGAGCGTAAAGAATTCGACCTCATTGCCGAAAACAGCATGACTTCGTGATTGGATATTTATTGCCCTAAGTTAGTGAGTGGATGTCATATTTATCAGCTTTATGCAGTCTAAACCTTAAATAAAGAGAATCTTCGTCTTATCGGAAATAGATTCGAGAATATCACGTATTTTACTACGTTTATCACGTAGGGAATTCTTTACGCATTGGCTCTTCCGATTTAAAGTGTAATTTTTGTTCCAAATAATAAACTAATTTAACTTTAAAGAAGGATCTTTGACTCTTAGTAATTCAATCTTTCGTCAGACCAGCTATACAACACCCGATCGTGATGAAAGATAAATGGTGTCGACTCTCTCGGGAAATAAAATTCAGGAAAGATATGATTCACGTATAACTAATTAAAAGTACAAACCAACGGACGAAGGCGTTTTGTTGGAGGTATACAGCATGTGAATAATGAAGGGAAAATTCTCAACGATGGTGTATTTATAAGTACATTTTCTTATCCTAAGGTTTTGCATTCCTTGGCTTAACAATTACTACATACCCAATTTATTTTGAGATGATGGTTTGGACATTTCTGTTAGATGAGACTAAACAAGTCAATCAGACCTTTAAGCTAATGGGTGAAGAACCATTATTAGAAAGAAGGATGGAATTGATCTCTGGTAATGGAGGAAGAAAATTGAAATACTCCATGGGAAATGCGAGAAAACTAAGAGAGAAAGGATTTCAAACTGTTCTGAGAAATTTTATCCCTTTCTTTCTAAGCGAATGTCACATTTCGAGGGGGTATCAGCAGAATTCCATGTCTCCCAAGAAATATACAATTAATTTCTATGAAGGTTAACAACGTGTCCTGTTTTTTCCCCTGAACGTTCCTATACGTTTTTCTCGTCAAAAACTCTATTTGGCTCGTTATTGTGATTTGGGATGATAAAACTTCCTGGGAAGAAATTAATATTTTCGGCAACTGCTGAATCGAACTGAAAGAGTGCACCTTTATCGAGTTGTAAATTATGTATCAAGATGAGTTTGTAATTGAGAACTGGGCTCACGGATAGCCAAGTGGGCGACGCGTTCGACTTCGGTGAAAGCGGTCCCGGGTTCGATTCCCGGTGGGAGCCTATGTGCGAAATGACCTAAGCTGTCGAAGCACTTTTAACAATACTACCATACTAATTGAGAATCAATTTAATAAAATTTGCTCACAACGTCTTTAACCCTTAATCTCTTGAGACTCAGTTTTGCGAAAGAAGTATGAGTCCGTACAGAGTTTCAGAGAGAGTTCAGAACCAGTTCAGAACAGCTGCGCCTGCGAACGATTTTTCTTACCTCCGCGAACGCTAAAAACTGCGCTCCGAAGTTCCGAACTGATTCTGAACCCTATTCGGATATACCTAACTTATCATCATTCTATGGCCCCAAGTCTTTAAAGTGATATTTTCATCGAAGTAGTAGAAACGCCTGAGCGTGCGAACATACAGTGTGAATACATGTCCTGTTTTCGACCTGGGACATGGTCAGCCCATGCATACATAGAACGCTACCTTTCTCAAATATAAACTTGGTAAGAGGAGGTGTATGCAATAGGACCGAAATGGTTAGTGTATGCCTAAAGCGATTCTTAATGAATTCTTGATAATCATTTGGGTACAAAAATCTAAATTCATGAACAAACGAAAATTGCAAGCTGATAGGAAACATGGTGCGGGTATGAAAGCGAAGGCTAATGACCTCAAGTGCACCCAACCGACCGAATGGAAAATTTACTCAGTTCAACGTAGACTCAAAATAGAAACTGATTTGTGACTGGAGGGCCTAATATTTATTCACAGCCTAAGTGATGGTATTTAGGGAACAACTATCACTTTGCTACAAACGTTTCGCTAACAGAAATCGAAAATAAACTAAAGTGAGTGAGAAGGGATTGTCGTTTGAGTGTATTTGGCTCGCATGTTATCCAAATAAACGTGTGCTGCAGATAAAAATGTATTATTGTTCGTGTGTTGATCGATTTTGTTCATCGTTGAGTGAAATTGGAAGAGAGGGCGAAAGAATAATCATATATGGTAACAAGCAACACGGTTTTAGAAATTGGTGCAATGGTGGGTCGTATGTGAGTGAATAGGAGCATACTGCTCTTCGACGGGCCAGTTGGTCTTAGGAAGAGTTACAATTAATAGATTAACTTTCAATGGAAGAGTTAGCAGTATTTTTCCCGCCATATGATTCAGCGGAATTCAGCTGTACCACTTTTCCAATAAATAATACTTAATTAAATTATATAAACAATTTGGTGATAATAATAATAATTTGACAACAACATTAATAATAATTTGACAACAATAAGAGAATTTAAGGGTTAATTATTAGAAAGGCATCGGGTATTTAAGATTTTTTATTTCTCGCCTAATCAAATGATCGGATTAAAATTAATTTTGTAGTACAAAGATCTTTAATTTTGTTTACTGTTTAAGAGAAAGTCTCGTTTTTCCTGTTTCTCCAAAGTAAATAACTAATAAAGAAATAAAAGTAAGAAAAATAAAGTAAAACAAAATAAAATTATTGAAATGCATAGCTTTGATAGTGGTGATTATAAGTTCAATTAAGTAGAATTTCAGACCTAATTCATTGAGTACAAGGAAGGTCTATTAATTAATAATTGTTCTGTAAATTACTCATTGAAAGATGGGGAAATTAGACGAAGGCGAGTTAGAAATGATACTGCTTGGGCTCGCAGGAAGAAACCGTCGAAAAATGAGTATCGCTAATGGACAGATGAGGAGCAGAACCATGACTGCTTCAGTTTGTGTAAACGAATAATTGGGTAGGCACCTATTGGTGCCTACCCACAATCGCACACAAGATGCTTGATACTGGTACATATGGGAGAATAGAAGATCAAAATTCTACCGTAAAATATCTATTAATACAAGTAGATGTCAACTAAAATTTTCTCTTTCATTCAACTCATCTCCAACTTTTCTTGCACATTTAAGTTTATTTTTCTGAGTCTTATCTGAGAAGTATCATCGCCTGCGAGTCATTCAAACAAGAAATATGTAGTCCTTAACGGTATTAATTCAATTCTGTTATACTATTATTTCTACATTAAATTATTTTGAGAGAATTAGCAATTTAGGTACGCTGAAACAATAAAACGAACCAATATTTTAAATTCAATGTGTAATTTATCGATTAACGAATATATTTAGTCGATGTTAGACGTCAAAATAACGATGGATGGATGGATAACAAACTCTTTCAATTTCAGAAGATTCATTTAATGATTTCCTCTGATATCACAGCTTTAAAATGTGAACTTAAGTCAGGGCTGTTATAGAGCCTTTCCATATGGGGTGCAAACTCAACCAACAATATATATAAATAACATATCAAATCTACTTTTTGAATAACGGTTGGCTAATGTTGCGCCTAGGAATTCGTTGATATTTATTGAAAGTACGGAAATATTTATAGTTTCGTCAGTTTTAAAATGTCGTTATATCGATTTTTAACTTTTAATCAATAAAGAATAAAGCTCTACCATAGGGTCGCATAGTCCTTGGGAAGGATACGATCCAATTTATTAAAGAAGTAGAAAAAAATACTTCAAGTGATTCTTTTTGTTTGTCCAATTAAATTATCTGGTGATATTATAAAAAATACGCAATCTGGGTATACCTACTTATTCAGAAATTCAGAAAAAAATGATTTTGTTGCTTTTTTGTGGGTATTACTGATAATTATCCTCATGGAAATGAATTGAGGTTGAATCGTCATTGCAGATCTGATTGATCCAGTTTTCAAATATTGTTAAAGGAATCAGCATTTTCATCTGTCTTCAGCTACTTAATATATCTATTTGGAATATACAACTCATAAAATCCCAGATTATGAAGGATAATAATTTTAGCAATGAAAGGACGAAACTACAAGCATACATTCAAAAGTTTAGAGTAAAGGTTTTTACATGAATGGCAGCCTATATTTTAAAAATCTTTAAAAGAGGTCCAGAAATTTCATAATCACTGGATTTTCCGAGAAATTTTCTAATAGAGCAGTGTTTCTTTCTCTCTTTTTCTCGGCGTTTGATAGCGTGTTCCTTCATAGGCCTTCTTATCGGTGCTGTGGCTAAGTATACAAGAAATAAGTTCCTGACAGTAACTTCCCGGTCCCGTCAGACTTTTTTCAAGTCCATTCTTCCTTGGGATTTTTCCTGGGTGCGCACCATCTTGCGCATAAATCACCCTTACCCGTTTTCCACTGACAGTATTGTTCACGGCACACAATCTGGCTCTCCAACGAGCTCAATCGCCAATGAATGTTTCTTTAAATTTGCTGCCACCACATATTGGCGATGTGACATCAATGTCTAAAGAACACAAAATACTCATTTTAGTCGCCTCCAATATAACAGGACTGGAGCAGTATGTCTCGATTCTAATCTTTGCCTCAAAATTTACCACCATAAGCGTTTGTATCGCTGAGCCGAAAAACGAGACAACGTCGCAAAGAAACAATTAATTGCTTGTGTTTGTCTTCCCGCAGAGCAACAAATGTACTAACAGTTATAGGGAGGTTGATAGGGACATTGGTGTTAATACACCTGAGTGAAATCGGTATGATAAGGCGTGACTTAGCGGTAAGGTCCGAAAGAGAAGAGTACACAATTTTGTAGTTGAGCTAGGAACTACAAAGCAATGTCCTCTTTTCTCAGGTCAAAGGCTTTTTGCAAGGTAGAGATTTAAATCTAAGTAGATATGTAAACTGCTATCTGTAGCAAAATAGTTTAGGCAAGGCTTCAGGCCACGCACGGCCTTATTTTGGTCCGATACATACCTTATAATTTCGTATTGTATTTATTTCATTTGTTATTTATTATTTACAATTTTTATCGTAAATAAGAAATAACAAATAAACCCCGGTGTTATAATTCATACTTAAAATTGACTGAACTAATTATCACTTTAATGGTGTTACATTTTTGTTATAGTTAAAGAAAAGATTATAGTTAATCTCCTATGTATATGTTGCATTATTATGAAACTGTAATATTTACTTTAACTCTAACAAACTATTATAAACTGGTTAGATGTAAAAGATTAGATAAAAAAGAGTTGGAAGTAAGAAGGGACTAGGAAGTCTAAATTTCGCCCTTTTATTATTATTATTATAAAACCGGGTCCCAAAGTGAACATTAATTAAAGTCCAAATTAAGTGTACATGATAATACCGGAAATACTCGTAGTCAAGAAAAAATGGGCGATTCTCTTAAGCCATTTTAAATTTATCGAAGATTGTCAACTTCTGGCGATTCGAATCTATCTAACGGGCAAATAAGGAGGATTCTAATTGCAAAAGCATGTCCACAAATAATCTGTAGCATTGCTCAGTTAGTGTTTACGTGACCAGCTGCGTATGTGAAATGGAGATGAGATTTCTGAGTGACCACCCCAAAGCTATCAAAGAACGGAACCTCGCGTTGTCCTCTGGAAGGAATGGCCTTTAACCGATTGCGGTGAAATTGTAACGGTATTCTGAATGAGTGCGAATTTCTCTACCGCTGTCCATTCATCTGCGAGAATGGTGACCTCTGCTTTTCTAACAATTTTCATGGAAAAATAATAAATTCCTTTGAAATGTCCATTCATTTCCATAGTCGTTGCAGTATAAGCAGGGCATCGAACCGGAACAGAACCGAAAACCGAAACCAAAAAAATGCCATTTTCACCGGAATTAAAACCGAATTCGAACAGAAAAAATGGAATAACCGGAAACCCCACCGAAACCGAAAACCGTTATTTATTCCGTTCCGATTTGCGGCTACAAATGATACCACTTTAATGAAGTTTAGGTGGAGAAAAGTGTACTTAAATTGGTTTAATGTGGAATGTATAAAAAGAGTTAGAAATAACAAACCAAACTTTCAAAGGATATAATATTACAACTATTGGAGCAAAAAAACGGTTCTTACCGGTTCAATGTTGGTGGTAGAAGCGGAACGAAAAAGCGAAATGTATTTTTGTCATTGAGCCGGATTGTAAACCGGACCAAGAAATTATTATGGTTCGATACCGTGAACATATGTAATGAGTATTTTAAGACTCGATTTAAAAGGAAGTGTTAGAGATCGATTAGATTTTTTCAAAGGAGAAAAACATAAGCAATTATCTGCATTAACTATTTGTAAGGTTTGTTATGTGCTGTAGTTTTGCTGAAGACAATTTCATCCTTCCAGAGAATGTGCATAATGTAAAGGTATATCAGAATACACATTCCCTTCTGACAAAGATTAGCTATGCGGGTTTTGACATTACACTATAAATTTAAAAACAATCCACGTCAATTAGACTCGTAAATTAAAAAAATTCTCGTAATGGAGCTGAAAAGTTGGTTCAGAAAATGTGTACTTGCAGAGAACGATAGCAGTGAAGTAATAAAAGACTCGAGTTCGCACATCGATATTTTTCACTTTGAGTGTCCTTGGGTTTTGAGACGCACCCTATGCGTGCAAATAGTTAACCTTTCTCTGGTATTGTTTATTAGATTTCGTCATTCATGGCATGAAATAAAATATTCAAAAGAATTAGTAGAAAAGACTATCACTCAGAAACAGCATCTGTGGCTATGTGCACCTTTTTGGTTTATTAATGAAAAATTAAGTACTCCATAATGTTTAACTGATTTACCTTTTCTTTTAGATTACGGAATGGGAAAAATTCAGACCTCTTAATGAATGAGAATCGCAGATGGATAACTTAAAGGTCGGTTTGAAAGCGACTCTGAAAGTACAACCAACGTGGGATTGAGGAAATGTCGCCACTTCGAAAGGTAGCTTACAATTTTGTTTCGATTCTACTACATTCTACTTGATACTGCATTTAATCATCCTATACAGCACATTATGACTTCAAAGTCTCAGAAAAGATTTGTTAATTCGCAAATCGTACACGTTTTATATCGTTGTTTTAAATATTCCCCTGCATTTACTAAACATTTAAAAACCTTCTACTTGATTAATTAATTTTGGTGTATTTTATTTGTTGCAAATTTTATTGGAACTGTGTATTATTTTAGTGTTTGAGTACCATTTTTTTATTTCTGTGTTATGCTAACATAATCTGTTTTAATATCTTTTAGTTAGTGTTTAGTTTAATGCTAGTCTAGTAACTTCCATTTAGGTTTCTTAAGCTCCTTATTTTTAGCTTTTTTCAATCAATTTAAATTATCTTTCATAATTATTCTCTATTTAGGTCTATTTTACATTGACGATGGGTTAAAAATGGATGAGGAGATGTGAAAGCCTCTATATTGCCAAAAATAAAGACAAAATTTATTTCTTTAATTGTATCTGAAAAATACTTTTGATACTAAGTAACTCAATTTGAAAGTGAACAGTAAAGTTCATAATTGTTATTTTTCCTTTTTGGTGAAGTCTAAAATGCGGTCATAACAGAGCATATATACATAAACAGTATTTTCCACATAATGTTTAGTGTGCGACAAATTTTACAGTCGTGCTTACATCTTCATGTTCAAGGGTTATTACCTTTTTACTGTTTATCGGTTTTAGGTCTAAATTAGATAATTACTGCTAAAACCTGGTTTTATTTGCGTAATTCATGGAAAAGGAACTTTCCGTATATTTCTTCAAATATAAGATACGTTATTGCTACGAAAAATATTAATTTCTAGAACAAATATAAGATACGTTATTGCTACGAAAAATATTATTTTCTAGAACATTTCTCATTCAACCTCATTTACATTGAAACTTAGTTCGCTTATATCGTAGAAATGCTGTATTCTCGGATCATGTAGGAGGAAATCTAAGTTGCCAAGGTTTAGGACATAAAAATATCACACATATAATCGCGAATTTGATTATAGATATCTGAAACAAACTGCATTGCGTTTCTACGAACGCTGGATCTCCCAGAAAAACTATTCTCATCTGTGTAAAGGCCCGGGTTCGAACCCAGGAGCCCATAATACGTTTCCATAAGAGATGAACGTAAATTACGTTTTCGTTACCTGCAGAGGTTGTTTCTTTCACAGAATTAAATTAGAAATAATAGCCTTACGAAATCAAGACAGGTATCAAAAGAAAGGAAAATGATTATAGATTCTTATTTTAGTTACGAAATATTGATATAGATCCGAAATTGCGAGAACTTTGATAAAATACACGGAAAATTCGTAAAATTTTTGGGAAATAAACAACCCACCCCTTTGACGACAAAGGCTATTATTGAATGTTGATTTCATGAATTATCCCATATACGTACACGGGGATAACCAGTTTTTATATTTTTCGATAAGAAATGTACGTAAAGTAGGCTTTCATGACTTTAAATATTATAAATAAAGGTAAGAAGTATATTGAGTTATTATAATCTTACGACGGACTGTTTCTGGCTTAGGAGGAACAGATATATAAGATAATAGATATATGATTGAACTAAATTAAGTTCCGTCGTGCTTGACGGGGGCGTTTAGTAGTTATATCATAATATGCGTTCTTTCGATATCGTCACCATAGAAGTGGAAATTTGGTAGATTTTATCCACGTTTTGGAGAAATTAATCCATTTGGGAGATGAATTGATTGCTTTTTGGGAATTATTGTTATGGTAGAATTTTTTTATACCTAACTAAAATGTCTTGCGATTCAATAACATATGAATATTTTTAGTGTGAATTTGGAAATAATATTGGCGCTAACTCTGAATTTGCGAAACACGAGGTAATCTTGTTGTTGATTATTGCGTTTGTTTATGGCTAGTTACCTCGGATTAATCCCTCGATGGCCCTTGGAATCTATGGCCTGTATTGCACTGTTAAGTAAGTTATGTGATAGACTGGATGATATTTCTGTACATCAGCTAACACATATGAGCCAACTAACCTGGTTCAAATCACATTTCTTCCCCTTTCCTTCAACGTTTAATTGATTTGTTTTCTCCATCATAATCCTTTATTTTATTCCTTTTTGTTTTTAAGTTATATATAGTATTTTTCTCTACTTTTTTATCTTTTTATATATGTTTATTTAAAGACGTATATGTAATTTATTATTGTATTTTCCCTTTTTTATATTCTTGTCTTTTTTGTTTCATTATCTGAAAACGTCTTAAACCTAATAATAACATAATAGTGAATTTTGACAGGGTTAACTACTTATTTGCTACAATTGTAATATAAGTTTAAAAACAAAATATGTCTAGATCTAACTATCTAGACTTCGTTCCTAATTAAGTCCTCTCTATTTATATACATTTTCACCAGTAAGAAGAGCTTTATTGCTCGATTACATTTCATATTAGATTTCGTCGAAGATTCGAATCAAAAATTTTTGTCAAGTCGAGAAAGCCGATTCGACTCGACATTCTAATGAGTAGTGTCAGGCTCCTACCAACTTTGTATATAAAGTGTAAACAGATGTACGTACGTGTGAATAAAACTTGAACATGGCTACGCCTAAGATGTTAGTGAAATTGCAAAACTAAACACATCAGAATGGCAGAATTCTAAGTATAATTTCTAAATAGCTGGATATGTTTCGAAGTACAGATTGAGGAAAGGGCACTTAAAAGCGCATATTATAAGTGCAATTAAGCCAGGAAGATAGTTGATGAAACGGAAGAGATGGTTGAAACAGAATAAATGTAAAAGTTTGCGAATTCGAGCGAATCCATACACTGCTCGAGTGGTTAAGTAGGGTTTATCAATGTGGTACGAAAGTTAGTGGTCATTAAAGGAAGAAATTAAGGTCGTTAAAGAATCTTTCATCGCTAAGAAAAGAGTATGTGATTAAAATATTTGTTACTATATTCTTATTTTATACATGGAAGAAAACTATTTGTATCGGAATTAGGTAGATAAGTAGCCTCAAGAAAAAATCGTTGTTTAAATACATACAGGATTTACATTTACATAAATACCCCTCAGACCGCCGTATGGCGTATGGCAGGGGGTGTTAATACACCAAACTCCCTAATTATTCATCCTATTTACGCGTCTAATACTATCTGGAAAAAGAGACCAATAATAACTATCCGTTCGTGCGATAATCTCACGAAATTTTTTCGACGTCTGGTCTCGAAAATTGCGTTCGCTAAGCGCAGGAATCACTATGTCGCGTATTTCGTCATGTAAGTCACTACTCAGGAATTTCTCGAACAATCTGTGCCTAAACCCGTGTCTTCTATCGTCAAGAGAGTTCCAGCGAGGGATTTAATCATATCTGATACACTGCTGTCGAACTTGTAGTCTCCCTTAACGAAACGAGCCGCTCTACCTTGTACGCGCTCTAGTTCCAAAATCAAACCCTTCTCGTGCGGATTCCACACCGCGCAGCAGTGTATCTGTGTAGTAACGGTATCTTAGTGTATCAATTAACGGGCGAACTAGGATTTCTAGGATAACTAGGATTCATTATCGTAAGTTTCCCTGTGTTATTTTATCCCTTTAGTTTTCCAATTCGAGATTTCCACTGATCGGAATATTAAGAGCTATCGATCAAGTGTGAAAGGTATCGATCACCGTGTTCCGGTTCCAAATCTCCTCCGTCCCCGAAATGAACAAATGATAATCACTCACTACTCCTATTAATTTACTACTCGTAGTAATTTGCATTACTATTTATGCATTAAATTAAAGTTACTAATACATTTTAATAAGTATTTTTGGTATTTTCGCTAATAGTTATTACACGTTCATTTGAATAGCTTTTCGTATGTATACTTCATTCTACATGATTTTGTTACATTGTGACATGTTATTTGGAGCTTCCTCGATTCCTTCTTCGCGACCAGCTTTCGGAACTCTTCGGTAGGGAATCCATTAATCCTTCGGATCTAAATCACACAGCAGCATTCAAGTAACTGCCGAATCAGATAAAGTGAACCCCGTTATCCAAATTAAGAATATCTCAAAAATTTGGTTCGCGTGGCGTCAAACTGTTCGTGAGACCGAGGTCATTTCTTCATTTTGTTCGAACACTTAATTTTTAATATTTTCGTATGATTCGTAAATTTCCGAGCTGGACCTGCGCCGTCATATGTTATGATGGGATACTGTTTGTTACTAATTTTTAGAGCCATTACTTTGTGACGGGGAGTAAAGAAGAATGAACTAAGAACACATTTTATCTTTCACGATCGAATTTCTCTGCTGTAAAAGCTTCCCTTAAGTGATTAACGATTTCTCTGCCGTTGTTTTTTGTTAGTACTAAGTTTTCTTTCGACATATGAGTGAGTCATATACATTTAGTATGAGGCTTTTCTTGATGGTGAGTTATTATTATTAATAGTTTGGATGAAAGACGAGACTTTTGGTCTCAATTGATTGTATTGATTGAACTAGTATTGTATTATTATTATTATAAAACTATTACGGCGAGGTTAGGCCAAAAGGGCCTTTCTTCTACCTAGCTTCTGGAGGTATTATATAATAATTTCTTTGCATTAAATAAGAAATAATTGGCAAATATAGATAAAAGATAATTAGTACAAAGTAACAGACAAACACATTGATAGATAAATCCAAACAAATATATAAAAACTAGTCATAGGTACAAATACGCGCAGTAAAATTTGTGTTGTGGGGATGAACTCCTCAACTTAATGTTTACGACGAAAATCTCATGAATCAGAACTCCCACACAAGAAGGGTGGCGAAAAATATACCGTGTGAGCAAATTGATTATTTATTTATTTTCGTTTCTGGAATTACGGCCATTAATCCCCTATAAATTTTGAAATATCGGTTTGGGTTGCAGTAAAGTACTTCTCAGTGTGAAATGTAGAGACGGATTTACCACCCGGCACTAGCTGAGGGCCTCAGTCTAAAGTGGTTACAGAAAAGAACATGTAATCGTTTCTTTTAAGGTGAATAATAATCTAGCGGTTGGGCCCCAAAGTGATCCTTGGGCCTAGAGCCTTTGACTACTAAAATCCGCCCCTTGTCATATGGACATCTGATGATTACAATGAAGATTTGATTCCATTCATGCGATCACTTTCGCCCTCATTTTAATAATTCTACAACATTCATTGAAAGCACACCTCAGAAAAGTCTCATTTACCTCAGAAACTCCTCATTTACCTTATACTACTTAATTTTTACTTGAGATGTTTATTTCATTGACACCATTTCCGCAACTAGAATAAATTTTGCCACCAATCATTTTTCCAGTAGCACATTCATTAAGTTCACATTTCAATCGTTAGATGTAAGTTTTTGATCCTGCGTTATGTAATGAAAACCCCATCAAAGTGCAGTGGAACTCTTCCAGTTAAATAAATATAGTTACTTGTATAATGTACTTGAAACGGATCGAAATCAACAACTGGAAATATATTTATCAGGCACAAGAATGTTTCTAAATTCCACAAGTTTAACCATCCCGTTGCCCATAATCGTTGCATCTCGTAGATATTTTATTATTGATTACGCAGATCCATTTCGTTTGCAGGGTAAGTATAGTGGTGAAAAAATCATAAAACCCGCGATCTCCGGAATACTTGTCTTAATTATACTAATTTCGTTTGAAACGTAAGTTCGGGACAAATTCGTCAATAAATAGAACCAATAACGTCGGAGATAATAAAAATTATAATTTTCATTTGCTTTGGAAAATTCCCATGGAGCCGAATAAAAAATACAAAAATAGTCAGCAGCAGAAATAAACACAAATATAGAAAACAGAAGAAGCAAAAATTTATGATACATATGAAATTAGCAAAAATCCATTTGGTTGCATAAAAACTCAAAATAGCACAGTTTAGCGAATACAATAATACATGAACAAAGAGTGGATTTTAATACTAACACTGGAAAATCGTGGGAAAAAAACAAGAGATAACTTCTCTAAACGGAATACTTATTTTAGATATTTGCAGTTAAGAGATAGTTGAATAACTTTTCTTTGAATACTCGCACCGAGCTAGAGTATTTGATAGAGTCCGGTAAGGAGTTCCAGGATTGAAAATCAGCGATCTGGAAAGAATTTAAGAAAAAATTTGATCGAGGCGTAGGATATGTTAGTTGATCGGGCCCGCTACGAGTTACTCTCGTAGGTAGCTGTTTCCTTTTGGGAGAAAAGGTCACAGATATAGCCGGGATCAGAGTTTTTAAACGCCGATATGATGAACTATTGAAATTTTAGAATATTTGCGTTTATAGGAAATGTAAGTGCGCTGTGCGTTTCACTTGCTTCCCATCCGCGATTCAGTGCGCGAAGGATGCGTCAAGATGGCTGCTTATGAAAACTTCCGGTACTTGGCAGCAAATAAAAGGCTATTTATAACCGGCTGACTGTTCCTTGGAGGCGTTAGTGCACACTCAGCTACATGAAGCGAATATGGCGATGCGATGACTGAAAATTCGGCGATCCTTGAGGACGGTAATTCCTCCAGTCCTTGCCTCTCCCAGTCACCACTCCATTGTGACCTTCAATCTTCTGGTCGCGTCGGCCTTGACCGACTCAGGCCAGCTTCTCCGCCGTTTCCGTCCGATGGGATTTTTCCAGTCACGCCGCTGATACCAACGAACTTTCCCTCCTCAGGTGCACATCTATTGTAGAGAAAGGTGCGCGGGTGATTGTGGAGCGGAAAAAACGAAGGAAATTTGCCACAGCTGCACTCATAAGACCTCTCGTCCCATAAAGCTAAAGCAGCTGATTTTCATATTTGATATTTATTTATCATTGTAATGCACAATGAAATCGATAATATCGATTTCAAAACACAATAGTATTAATAATATCGATCGACTGATCGAATAGTATCAATAATTTCAATAAATACGGTATCGATAATAATCGATAATCATAGTTGTGCCTATTTTTTGAGAAAGTAAACCTTAAAATCGAAGAAGATATAAAAGATTTACTTTCCTTTAAACCTTTTATTCTTCTTCGATTTCACATTCCACCAGATTTCTCCTATTACTTTTAGCTTTGTAAAATAAACCTTCGTATATCGATTGAGAAGTCTTTTATCGATAATCGAATATTACGATAAAGTATTAGCTTAATTTGAATACCGGGAATGGGAAAATATAAGTCATTAAAATGGAGCGTTAATCGGGACATCGGGAACCGAACGGAAAACCGAAAAACCGTTATTTTTGTCGGAGTAAAACCGAACTCGAACCGGAAAATATGTAACTCTTGAGCCCGAACCGAAACCGAAAACCGCTATTCATTCCGTTCCGAATCTTGGCTTCTAGGAATGCAAACTTTGCGCCGTTGCAGCCGTAGGGTGACTAATTAAGTTCAATTCTAAAATTTAATGCAATTTAGTGTATATGAAAGAGGCTAGAAATAATAAAATAAACTTTCAGAGGGATATTATATTACAAAAGGTCGTAGCAAAAACGATTTGAACCGGTTGGACGTTGGCTGAAGGAGCGGGACGGGAACTGAACTGTAATGACGATTTCTCGTTAAACCGAAGCAAAAACTGAAAAAAAGTATTACTTTTCGATGTCCTGGCGTTGACTGATAGAATTGGGGGTGGCTGAAATGTTTAATGCATCCTAAATGTAAGATGGAGCAAGGCGTAGCTTTTATCATTCGTCAAATAAATTCTTCTCTTCTAAATGACACTTTTCACGTTAGGATAAATGCATTGCTTCGGTAATTAAAGGCATATTTACAGTCTGATTCCATGATGACTTTCTGAATATTTATTCATCTAATTCTTCTGACTTAATTCCCAAAAGAGGTTTTCAATTTACAAGAGTATTTTGGGCGCATTACCTGATTAATCAATTTTTAAATCGTAGATATCTTGAAAATTAACAAATGGGGCATTTCATCTATAAGATGGTTTGTTAATTGTTCTCGGAAGAGAGGGAATCGTTTAAGGCCCGTTTTATAATGTATACATACAATGGACTTAAACCAATTTTAACTTCAGGGCGTAGTGCTTTAGGGGTTTGTTTATGTTAAAGTTAAGATTACAGTTGGTATGATCCATATCAACTCATTATCCATTTTGGAGGTTCATTATATTCTTTAACTTTATCAAACCATTATAATACCGGGCCCTAAAGAGAAGATTATTTAAATACCATTTTTTGGTGTATGGGATACATTTCAGATTTTCTATGCACCTAATCATGGTTAATTGATATAATATCTGCACCAAAATCTGATATACTATCACAATGTCTTCGTGAAATCATAGTACTTTAAACTTTATCGGAACAAATTTTGGAGCAAGTTATTTACAAGTGCACTAGTGATGGTAACTAAGTGATGAAAAGAACGCAGGGGGGAAAGGAATTTATTGTGAGTAGGCTAATATGGTTATGGCAATCTTTTCCGCTTCCAAGCATGTCGTTTCTTCGAATAGAGAAAAAAGATCGTTACTCAATCAACTGCGACGCCTTAAATGAATCGAGAAATGGCTTCTCCGTCACACACTTCGACTGCAAACCGCAATCAATTTTCGAAATGATGCGAAATTGATGGAATAATTGTATTATAGTAGTTATGACTTCCAGGGGTTTATTAAGGTTTGCTAGATTAATAGATGTAAATTGATGGATAAATTATTACATACTGGATCAGATCTTATTGCAATATAGCACATGAAATTTATTTAAGATTAAAATTTGCTCAACCATGGAAATGTGCGAATAGGGATCGCGAATTAAATTCGATATTTGTAATAAAAAAACAGGAAGGAGAGGATATACAATGAGTCAACCACGTCTGCATCTGAGTCACAGGTTACTACGAGAGTGAGTTAATAGGAATCAGGAATACTTTTATCCTTACTTCAAGCAACTTGTTTCAGAGCAGAAAAACCGGATATCCTCAACCTTCTTTTCTCGCTAAACGCCGAGGTTTTAAATGGGAAATGAAGTATTTTTTTATGTACGATGTTAATTGGTGGGACGATTAATCGGAAATATCGGAACTTTATCAGATATCGGAATCGGAGAATTTTTAACCCAAACTCCGATTCCAAAAACTATTCTTTGGAAGTTTTTGTTTGTAATTCTTTCCCCCGCTTCTGGCTTCATGATAAATTGGTAAATAATTGTTAATTTTAACATTTAGTAAATCTAAGTTATATAAATCTTCACAATGCCTATTTAATGTGAATTTATTTTTCTTTGAATACTCGCACCGAGCTAGAGTATTTGATAGAGTCCGGTAAGGAGTTCCAGGATTGAAAATCAGCGATCTGGAAAGAATTTAAGAAAAAATTTGATCGAGGCGTAGGATATGTTAGTTGATCGGGCCCGCTACGAGTTACTCTCGTAGGTAGCTGTTTCCTTTTGGGAGAAAAGGTCACAGATATAGCCGGGATCAGAGTTTTTAAACGCCGATATGATGAACTATTGAAATTTTAGAATATTTGCGTTTATAGGAAATGTAAGTGCGCTGTGCGTTTCACTTGCTTCCCATCCGCGATTCAGTGCGCGAAGGATGCGTCAAGATGGCTGCTNAATGATGGATTTTAATAATTGCAAAAATCGGAATCTGGAATCTTATCGAAATTGGAAGTACATAAATTTTAAATAATAAGGTAAATACATTTTGGTATCGTCTCATCTCTAATGATTTTTCCAGAAACCTCTGGACCTGCGTTGAATTTCGCGATATTTTGTTATTATTGGAACAAATTGGATCGGCCGGCACTTTTAAGCCGCCAAAGCACCCAAGGAGCGCAATTTGCGTAGGATGCTCTTACTCTCAGAGAACGGCATTCCTTATGAGGGCCGACCCTCGAAATGCCTTGTTATGGATCACAATGAATCAAATTGCTAAGCTCCTCACTCGGAGAAGGCGCAGTGCGGCTTTGTTTGTGGTTCACTGCTCACGATTTGGAAGTGATGAAATCTTTCGCAAGGAAATTGTTGGAGGAGGGTCCAAAATATGAGGAAGAGGTGAGACGAATCCCAAAAATCGTTTAAGGAGAAATTTAGAGGATATTGACTCCTCTTTAGATGAAGAAATGAAGGAGTAAAAGTCCGCCGAAGTCGGAACTAAAACCCTGGTCTCCCGCTGTCCGGGCGGTTGCTCTAAACCAACTATGATGTTGTCCCATTTTAATTACTAATATTTAGAAGTCAAAATCCTCAACATAACGCAATAATAATAAATGGAACTCCAGCTCCAATGTTATAGTTACCAAACGGCTAAGAAAAGAGTAGGCGTAACTTCTATTTTTTTATTTTAATTTTTGAAGGTTACTCATTCATGAATCATTCATTACTACGTCCTGATGCACCTCTCTTCCTTACTGCCGGCCCTGCCCCTCTCTTTTCAAAGTCGCGTCAAGAGACGAAGGATCTTAGGATTACTATCGCCTTCGTAATTTTTTCTCACGTAAGAATCTTCTGAATGTTTTTCAAATTATCTCAGACGGCTCTCGCCGTTCTATCACAGAGGAGAAATCGCGGCATTTTCGGACGTTCAGTGCGGCTTTTCCGCCAATTGCTGAAAAAAAATGCTCGTATATTTATAATTTTGTGTGTATAATGCTAAACCAAATTTTGTGTATCACTTCGAAAAAACATGCGTAGTATTCTACAAAGGTTTACTTAACGATTAAATTCGATTACTTTCGTACTATTTTGATGTTGAACCGCTGGTGTAGCCATAAGGGGCTGGGTGTTAAATCTCCCCCAAAGAGCAAAATGGGTTTTTAAAATCGACATCAAGGGAAGTAGATTGCAATTGTTTAAGTATGTACGGTTACACGCTCCCTGCTATAGTTAAACCGCTTGAGTGTATGTGATGCAGTACTCAAGTGCCTCCTGAGGGTTTCCTTTATCCTCTTCTAACATTCAGAATGTGTACCACTACTATAGTAGATTCGGCCTTCTGACCTTTCCCTCCTCCCGTTCTATCCTTTGCCACACCCCATTGCTCTACTTTCTCTACTCTGTTTGGCTGCGTTTTTTTCTCTTATTGTAAAATATATGCTTGAAATCTTTCTATTTTCAACAAAAATATAATATAAAAGTGTTTACATGGTGAATTTATAATTATCACATACAAAATATTCTTAGATATGCTCTAAGAAGTATATGATAAGGCTAAATTCACCATTATCGCCCTCGTGAGCCATATAGTAGCTCATTAGGGGGTTAAGGTAACTGGAGCTAAGGATTACTAAGTTCGATCAAAATTACTCAGTATTCACCTTTGTTGAATGTAATGCTTCAATAAGGCATCTAATTCAAATTAGAAAACATTGAATCGTGCTAAATAGTCGTGAAAAGTATTACTACATATATTACAATTTGCCCAGTCTTTTTATAACGATTATAAGAAGTCCATTTGTTATTATTTACATTTACATAAATACCCCACAAACCGCCGTATGGCGTATAGCAGTTAATACACCAAAGTCCCTAATTATTCATCCTATTTACGCGTCTAATACTATCTGGAAAAAGAGACCAATAATAACTATCCGTTCGTGCGATAATCTCACGAAATTTTTTCGACGTCTGGTCTCGAAAATTGCGTTCGCTAAGCGCAGGAATCACTATGTCGCGTATTTCGTCATGTAAGTCACTACTCAGGAATTTCTCGAACAATCTGTTCCTAAACTTGAGTCTTCGATCGTCAAGAGAGTTCCAGCCGAGGGATTTAATCATATCTGATACACTGCTGTCGAACTTGTAGTCTCCCTTAACGAAACGAGCCGCTCTACGTTGTACGCGCTCAAGTTCCAAAATCAAACCCTTCTCGTGCGGATTCCACACCGCGCAGCAGTACTCAAGTAACGGGTGAACTAGTGAAAAATAAGCTACCTCTTTGACACACGACTGACTGCCTCTAAGAACGCGGTTACATAGCCTCAATGTCCTATCGGCTGACCCCACTATATCTCGTATATGCGTTTTAAATGAATTAAATTATGGCACTAATCAGTTAGATCATCAATTAAAAAATTAAAAGTAATCGACAAAAGCTTTAAATATCCAGCAATACAATCAAGTAAATCATAAAATACATTCAATACACATAAACATAAATTAAATTTAAATTATGCAATCAATCAAACGAAAAAACATCAATTAGTGTCAATATATTAATTATCTTGACAATATCCTACATACATTGAAGACCTTTAACGTAATTAATGTGAAGACAATGCGAGAATTGGAAGGCGCGCCCCATTTCGTTTTAAAGGCTCCCCTTGAGAATAAAACAAAGGAGTCACATCTCCCGGTGCATACGAAGTGGAAGTTGTCCTTAAGGTCCTCCAAGGGCAGTCGGAAACAACAGCGCCAAGGAGGAAGTAGAAAGGTTGATGTAGGAAGGAGAACACGTCCCAATCGGAAGTAGAGGGTCTCGAACCAGCGACCTCCGCACGAAGCGCTCGTTAGCGATCGAGATGGCAGATGATACCGTAAGTAATTGGTTCGGGAGGAGACGAAGGTCATCGAACGGCGAATGCAGCTGTTTTTGGCTCGCTCGTCGCTTTTCAACGGGCGAATTTTTCTCCTCGAAAAAGTTCGCCCAAGGTTGCGAATGAAGAAAAGACAGAAATTCATAAGTCACTGATCTTAATGGCATTCGAGAGTGGCGAAATGTCACGATAAAATTTATCTCTCTCTTCCATCATGAATGCGAAAGCGTTCGAATATATACCCGAGAGAAAGGTTTTAAAATTTTAGTTCCTCGGCGTCATTGTATATATATTTATTCAAACAGGATGCAGAATTTTGATTCGGAATTTCAGGTATAGAAACCGACAGCAGAAAAAATGCGGTGACCCTCACAAGATTCAGGGGGCCTTTGGAAGAAAGAAAATTTAAACTGAGACTGAATTTGCTCAATATATTCCGAGATACCGCGTTCTTGGAAGGTATTGCAGTTTCTATGATTTGCAGCTTCATAGGACAATGCTCTGCTTTGCAGGTATTATGATTGCCCTTTCTGTTACTTGAGCCGTTCAGATTATCAGAGGAATAAATCCAAGGAGTAATCCAATAATCATTTTCCGCGTAGAATGTGTCAGTAACCGATTAGGGAAATGTAGTGAATAGTGTTTGCACGCCCTGCCACTCGTCGAAAGGTGGATGACAGGGTACATATATATACCCTGTATCTACATATATGTAGATACAGTCGTAGAAGATTGAAAATTTCTCGAATATCCGAGCCCCGATTAACCGACGTTCCGTATAATCCGAGATACATGTTTTTGTGCTTTGCCTTTTTCACTCACATATGTACAAGCAGCAGTTTTAGTCTAAATCAAAATTGGAAGAAAAAACAGGAACAACTTTTCACTAGGAAACTAATTCCGTGTTTAATGACAACTTTGCATATTACACACACACTAATAGACACACGACATGTTTCATTGCTTAAGCAACATCTTCACAAAGTAACTCGCAGTTTGGTGGATTTTATAAATCAAAATTATAATAATCAAATAGTTGTAGAGTAGAATCTCGATTGTCCTAGTCCCGAATGTCCAAGGTTCCGTACTATCCGAGGCATTAGTTTTTTGTGCTTTGCCTTTAAATAAATACCGACTCACCGCTTAAATAACTTTTGCTGTAACTGCACTATTCCATTTCAGCGTAGACTAGCAAACGTCGGCATAATAATCTGGAGATAATCGGAGAAAAGAATTGAGAACTGCGTCTGAACAATTGAACATCGACAAATGGCATCTTTACGTCGATGACACCCTTTGCTTTTGGAAAGAATTCCAAAAATAAACGGGCTTCCGAATAGCCAAGTGGGCAACGCGTTCGACTTCAGTGAAGGCGGTCCCGGGTTCGAATCTCTGGTGAATCCTATTGTTTAGGTGGGAGCCTAGCGAAATTACCTCAGCTGCCGAAGCACTTTTAACAATACTACTCCAAAGATAAACATACCAACTGTTAGATTCTTCAAATTCTGTTCATCCTTGTCTTACCTTTACTCACGAATTGGAAATAAATCACTCCATCAACTTCTTTAGATTAACGTTTTTATCTCAGGCGATCAAATTCAATTTTCCATTTACAAAAAAACTATTTACGCAGATTACGAAATATCTCCTTGTAACTATTACATACACAAACTTGCTGCTTTTCATTATCTCCTCGATAGACTCATTAAAACACCAATGTTTTTTTAGTTACTTTCAATTGATTAGTATCCATGTAATTGCTTATAATAATGGTTACCCTTACTCCAATGGACATCACCTCTATTCCTCCGAGATGGCAAAAATCAAATTTCATCACCAATTTCACGTATGACATTTATAACAATTTTCCTAAATTAGAATTTCGATTCGCATACCGCAGCCATAAAACACTTAGATCTCTCCTCTAAAGTCCTATTAAAAACAAGGTTGACCCACCGTTGAAGCCAGGAATTTATAGGATTGGATCTAAAGATTGTAAGCATATTTATATTGGCCAATGCAGCAGAAAAATTGCTACAAGATGCAACAAACACCGTAGAGATTTCCAAAATAACACCCCTCAAAGATAATTTTTTCATGAGCAATTATTGGACAGAATCTACCATTCAGATTTTCACCCTTAATCCTCAAACGTTCCCTTCCAAAAATACATAAATTAGATATGCTAGAGAAATTTCAGTTACTCCACCGTCTCCATTCTCTTACCAGTGAATTCTTTTCGTTTTTGGGGGAATCCTCACAAATGGTGAACCTATCTTTTCCTTTCATCACCCCCCCTACTTCGCTTACTGGCCCACTATGAATGCACGTTGTTTTCAGTACTTTGTAACCTTTTCTTCCCTCCCTCCTTTGTTCATTATAAAGGCATTTTCACTTGAAGCTTCTGTATCTGATAGTGATGTAACCAAACGCCGAAACCACGGCCGTTCAAATAAATCAATTGTGGACAGTGTACATTTATTTTTAATTGTGTATTTTACCTTTAAGTGTTAATTGAATCAACCCTTTCTGAATGCTCTATCCAAATTATTTAACAAATCTATAAACAATATTTTTCAACGTATAAGACGGCGCTTTTCTGTTAGTGTCGTCTATACGAGTATTTCATCCATTCGAAGTTTGGAAAAGCTGTATAAGAATTATGAAGATATTGGAATGTGAATGTGCTAAATCCTTTTCCGTTTTGTGAAGAGGTTTGAGTGCTGTATACTTAAGAGTTAATACTGCGGCATGATTTATTAGAATGGGTGTATATAGTTTCAGTAGCAGGCGTCAAATTTCTGAATTGTTTTATTCTAAATGCATATATAGAGTGAATCGCAATAAATGAATGTTTGACTTTTGCTTATAGAATTTACTTTAAGATTTTATTTTTGTAAGTGACCTCTCTTCAGAGGAAGGAGTTCTTTGTAGCTAAAAGAAATTCTTCAAGGTAATTTCAAGTGTGTACAGCTTGCTGAGAAGTCAATTCGTCCCTGATCTAAGAATAGACGGGTTAGCTATAGATGGAGTCTATTTGATAAGAGAAGCGGTGTTGCTTTTCTATGCATAGATCCAGTTTCATTTTCATTATTTTTTGTTAATGCGCTCTTTATTAGACGAGGTTAGGCCCATATGGCCTTCTTTTATACACAATTATTTAGTAACATTACAATAAGAAGCCGTGTGTTACGTGTAATGGGAGAGTTATCTGCCTATAAATCATATGGAAAGTTTCATCTGTGAACTTTAAGCCCTTATACTTCTATAAAAATTTCTCCAGAGTTAATAAGTGCTTACCTAAACAGCCTTATTACTCGAAAGAAGCTCTGTGTAATAGAAGCCTGAGTAATGGATTTATTTTTGCGAAACTCTCCCAAGTATAAAGATTAATATTTAACCAAGCTTTTATTTCTTGAACTGAACTTACAAAAATCCGTATTCACCATATACATTCAACATAAATACTCCGCACTAATATGCATAATAAATATTCAGAATATCATTACGGCATACATGTGTATAAATACATCTTTACATTTGAAATAAATTGATATTCAGTTTTTGGTTGATATAAAGATTCTCTGAGTTCGTAGTAGCAATCGATGCCGTGGTGTCCTAATTGAGGGGTTTGGCCTGCATACTTCCATACAGTCTGCTAACATATTTGTAGCCTAAATCATTAATTATCAATAGAAATTTTGCAACTACCTATTACCATTCTTTGATTATATAATGACAAATTATTAATTCTTAGAAAGATTAGAAATAATGCAGTCGAAATGAAAGAATAATCGAAAAATATGATACATTCTTGAAATAACAGTTTTTGATTTTGGACCGTCTACCTACAAATAATAATATACTGTCTGACTCGCCGAATAGAATAAAGTAGTATCTTAAAGTGCTTCGACAGCTGAGGTCATTTTGCGCGTGAGCCCCTGCAGAAAATCGAACCCGGGATCGCTTTTATCAAAGTTGAACGCCTTACCCATTTGGTTATTGGGAGACGAATAAAATGTTTGGGCAGTTCTACTAATCCGTGACCGCAAACATATTTTAGGCCAATGTTAATCATATTTTGAATTCTATACTCTTAGGGGATATGCTGAGTACAAACTAGCAGCATGGTTGACTTATATAACCACTCACTCCTCATTTCTTCTGACGTCAATAACTCCGTGACATGTCATTGTAAATAATTTGTAACCAGGCAGCGAAAATATGTACTGTCCTCCGGCGTAGAGAATGTGGAGAATAGCGCACAAATATTCAATTAATTTTCATTGACGTTATGAAACCAACAGAGCGTGTTTATCGACAAAAACATAAATCTTGATATCTTTTGTTTATTTTGTTTTTCATCGATGAGAGTTCGACCATATTATGAATAGCATCTTACTTTATTACCAAAGTTAGCTAATTTTCAAATTTTATGAGAGATAATTCAGTTTTTGGGTTTATCAATTACCTGTGATCGTTTGGTAATTGAAATATTTTCGAAGAAACTTTAACTTTTAAAGAGTTTTAGTGTAAAATACTCAGCATATAAATGGAATAAGAAAAAAACTTATACTCGTTACCACAGGATATTTAATAAAAATACCTAGGTTTCGACGTAAATTGCGCAAATGTGGTAACGTGTATAAGTTTTGCCTTATTCCTTTCATAATGAATAGCTACCTCAAAGTCGAGGCTGAATTAGTGGATTTTGTTGACGCAGCATATATTTACGAAGATGCATTAAAATTAAAAACAAGAATGCTTTGAGAATGAATTCCACAGTAATTGATTTTACGAGTTGAAATTCGCATACGTTCGCCTAGAATCCCAAATTTGGGTAAAGACATTTTTCGCGGAAAGAAATAAATAACCACCTTGGATTAATAACATCTCAGTTATTACATATTTATGTTTTTTTGCAAATAATGCGTGTATATGCATTAATGTGATGTATTAATTCACCTCCATATTTAATAAACTGATAAGGCATTTGTGTTGAAAGTCATCCCTTAACCGGAAGAAATGTCTAAATCCGGAAGAGGCAATCTACTGGATACACTCTTACTGCATTAGCGCCTTCTATGTATGCTTAAAGGAGAGCGCATGGAGCGATGTTGTTTTTGTTCTTAATATAAACCTATTGCGGAAGAGGGACTTCGGTCCTTAGAAACAGCAACCACGTGACCGTGATTGTAGGAAGGAAGCGAGGATCTGAAAATTATCCCACAGTCTTGCAATGATGACTTCTTCTCGGTATCCAATGATGGATTTCTTAGCTGTCGACGGATCTAGTAGTTTGCTGGAGTGAGATAAAATTGAGGTCCCTGCGTAGCATCCGAAGGCCACTTCCGCAAGGAAATAGCAAGAATTGCGCAGCGGTGAACTAACACTAGACAACTTCCTGATCGTATTCTCATTGAAATCTGCAATGCCACCCTTGGAGTGTGTTGCAACTGATAGCACACTCCGATTTCGTCGCCCATTTATCACTCGCGAGCTTCTTCTCTCCAATTCCAATTTTACCATCCGAATGAATACTTCCATTCACTTGCGAACGGATTTTGCGATTTTATTCGTTTCTGCTCTTCTTTAGGTAATTTTATGTAATCCAGTTCTGTTTCATTATTTCTTGCAAGGGTTGTGAAAGCACTTCCAATCGGAGAATTAAAATCCACTCCACAGTAATTTAATTTTATTCTTCTTCTTTACGAGTTTATTCTTCAATCATATTCCGCCTTCACTGTATAATAATAATCTCAACAACAACGAAAACAATAATGATAATAATATATAGTAATAATATTCTCTTTAATAATCGCTATTTAGAGGATTTATCCGTGTTACAAAAGGAGAATAAGATGCGATATGATGAAAATAGATATCGTAGTTTTCTTCAAAATATTTTTGTTGACCTGCATAACTGAGTCAATAATACCAATCCGCTTTTAGCTATTGTTTTGTTACTTTAATATTTGATTGCGTTGAAACTTATACGTTGATTTTATGAAATTGTTCATTCTATAGCATGCATTCCACTTTGTTATTATTTCAACCATGTATCTTTCTACAGTGACTTGATTGTTGAAGAATTATTATTATGTCTTTTTTCTCTTCACAAAGTGACGGTGTCATGGGAACGGACTGCTGTCAAGTTCCAAACATTAACAAAGATAATTAGTCTTCGTTTAAAAATGTTTTGATTAAATGACAAGTATCCAGGATTACTGATTTTTGAATGATATGTAGGTTAATTTCAACCTTTAGCTTCTCTGTACCGGCTGCCAATGTTCTTGGTATTACCCCTGTTGTGGATATGACTATTATTATTATTGTTATAGAAAACTTTATTCGGCGAGGTTAGGCCCATGTGGGCCTCTCTTACACCTAACCTCTGCAGTCATACATTTACATAGAATTTCAGAGATTAAAACTTATATAAAAAATACACTAAAAAGTAAATGATAGGGTTGCGGGGAAACAACTGCTCGGCTGAAGGCTTTCAGAGAAAAAACCCACACATTAACATAAACACATTATTAGTGATTATTATAGCGTAAGATTCGTTTTTTGATTCTCTTAATGCGGTACTTCTTTGAGGTACAAATAATTCAAGATTTAAATCATTACATTGACAAAAATTATTTATTTGGAGAAATACACTCATCACTACTATTGTGGGTGTTTGGGACGATATTGTTAGCATTCATTTTCTAATCAAATTACGCTATTCATAATCAGGTCTTAATTTATGTCTGTTAGGATTTTCTCTCTCTTCATGGCTATTTAGTAAAAGTATTTGAATCCTTAATTTTGAAGCTTTCGTGTGTGATTTCTTTTCCCAATGATGTATTTTTAAAAATAAACAGCGCAAATGGTAAATATTTTACAATTTTGTGTGTAGTTTTTAAGATATCTTCCGATATATAAGGTTCGGTTCGATGCCGTATTGTGTAAAGAATAAGATTATTTCTATTAAACTGCAAGTCGCCTTGCTTTCTTGAAAACTTCTAAATTTCCGTAACGTGTTTTATTTCGCGGTCTACGTTCCAAAGAGGATAACAACTGTGTGCAATGTATCTTATTGCAAATTTAAGATCTCGTAAGAAAGATTACCAGGTCAAGGCCGTCGTATTAAATATTGCCGGCAGAAGCCAGTAGTTGTCCTTTCAGTGGTTACGGCGGAAAAAATTATGCGTGTGAAAGACGATCAGTTAAAAGTATTCCGTTTTTTTTTTTATCGAAAACTTAACATCCTTCAAATTAGAATTGAATAAAAACAATAAAATAATAAAAATTGTCTACACTTTCCGTGTATAATATGTTGTCCCAGTTTCTGAGCCGCCCGAGGCTTTGCTGTCTTAACCTTCGTAAACTATAATGGTTGTATTACTAGTACTGTTCTATTTTAATGCCAAATTCTATTTTAAAAATCACCATAAAGTGCAGTAATCATTCATTTGAGAATGGACGGAATAAATGTTAAAAATATGCTAAGGTTTAATATTTGTCAATCAAGATCAAATGATTCATATTAAGGCAATATATTTTAAACTCTGGTACTCCATTATTTTTTCGAATTTCGAAAGAATGCTAACTTTCCAATCTTTATCAGTTAACATAATAATGTCGCGTCTTCTAATACCCATGCAAGTCACAGATTTATATAAACTTATGTAGCTAGTAACTCACCATGTAACTAACAAATATTAAGGCTTCAATTCGATATTGGTTTATTCTCCCGCATTTTTTGTAATGCTTTTGCAAAATTAATTTCTCGACAGATATCAACCCGATTAATATTCACTGCACTTAATTTATCACATGAAAAAAACTAAGTAGAAAACCATGGACTGGAGTGATTTATTTGTTTTAATTGATGGTAATTGAAGATATTCTTTGAGCAAATCGAGGGCAGAGTTTGTATCTTCCCGGTAATTAACTCATACGAAGTTTTTTTCAATACGTAATTAAACGATCTAATTTATACGTAATTAAACGATCGGAATTACTTCTAATATAGTCTTCCCGTCAAGGCACATAACTCATGTTTTTAGATTTATGATTCTGCGATTATTTTCATCGCTAAGAATCCTGGAGTAAAAACCGGTAAATGACCAAACTCTTGTTCTTTAAATAAAATCGTTTAACTCTCGTTCTCTTTCCTTAAATAAATTCGTTAAACTTGTGGAAAAGTTTTATGGGATATAATGACGGATTTTAATCGAATTTTGACAATGACTAACGGGAAATAATTTTACCCATCGTAAATATGGATACATTTTCGTGACTGGAATTCTCTCCTTATCTGTATTGCATAGGATTTTCTACTAATGTTTACACTACCTCTCCCTTTATTGTTATGAGTATGGAAGAAGTTTGAAGGTAGGAAGTAGGAAGATAGAGATGATCTTCAGGCATCAGTGATTTTGTCAGAGCGGTGACCGGAGTAATTCTGCGGAATAACTATATTGAATAATCTAGTGTTTTCCCGGCGAAGCTGATGCAGGAAGTTTTCTCGGGATATCAACCGGGTTACTGCTTCGAAGTCCATCGACGTTTCGGCGCTTTCCTCTGGCGCCATCTTCAGGATGAAGACTTCATTCACTTCATCCTGAAGATGGCGCCAGAGGAAGGCGCCGAAACGTCGATGAAGCAGTAACCCGGTTGATATCCCGAGAAGACTTCCTGGAACTATATTGAATATTTATTTATTTGTAATTACGTTGCAATTTGGCCATTTGGTCAGATGGCAACGCTGTAGGGGATATAACATAAAAATTAATATTGATATTAATTGCCTGGCATTCGCCCATAGACGGGAAGGAAACCCCTCCAAAAACCTCCCGAGTATAATAATGGTCATTTCATTTTGATAAAAATATAACATATACGTTAACTGCCGTTTAGCAGAGGAATATAGGAAATCGCAAGCCTAACGTAAACTATGTTAAAGCCGTGAATTAACATGCTTTGGGATAAGACTAAGGAGAATGAGGAAGATTACGGACAAAGCAACCCCAACGAATAACAACTTCTATCGGCCAGAGAATCCTCACCGGAATATGTTATCGTTTATTAAAAAACTGAATAGCGGTGTATTCCAAACGGTGTGCCCCGAGACGTAGGTGTGACTCGAAAATTTTGATGGTAGTGTAGATGCGAAATTTTGAGTACATTAGTCTCAATCATCATAGTTCTGATAAACTGAGGTAGTACCTGGAAAATTGACGTACATATTTTGAAGGAAAAGAGAAATTCTTTACATAAAAGATTTTAATAAAAGTGATCTTTTAATTGTAAATACATGTACTTCGGAAAGGCATGAATATTTCATTTCATAATTAAGACGTTCCTTCTGTATTATTCGCGTTTTCGATTATCCGAGGTGGCCTCGGTCCACATAAATTCAGATAATCGAGATACTAATGTATTTTCTAAGTGTATGTATTTTTTCTGCACCACAAGTTTGCGCAAATGCGACAACGTTCACCAAGTTGATGCTTGCAAATTTCAACTATTTTGTTCTATTAATGACTGTTCAGCTGGTGAGCTGTTATAAATGATGTATAGAACATATAGTTGCATATCTAGTACAGTATATGCTGATATTTTGTTCGATGAGTGTATCTAGCGTCTCCTTAACCTTAGTAAGGGATGCGTTCCCAATAACTTTGCGAAAATGGAAAGTAAGAGAATAAGTATTTTAATATGAATATGATTTCATAAGTTAACATTCGACGTGAAAATTGCTTTATGCTTATCAGCAAACATAAAATTAAGTTTCGTATGTGTGCCGCAATTCCCAACCCCCAGTGTGCCATGGGATAAAATAGTTTGGTAGACGCCGCTGTATAGGAAGTGTTATATTGTGTGGGTATGAGGAACAGTAGGCAAATTAGTGGGTATGAAAAATGATGCGGATATAATGCTGCAGAATAATGAAGGGAATAAATGGGCAAACGAAACGAGCAGTGAAGTCCTTCGAGGGTGGATGAGATGATTATGGCGGACCTTGAAAAAAAGGAATAGGGAAACTCAGCGGACATTAAATGAGGTATATTTTCAGGATAAAGTGGGATTAAATCAGAGCGAAAGGAGAATTCGTCAGGGAGAATATTGCTCCCTATTTATTTCAATTTTATGCAAAAGATACAAGAATCCTCAAGGTCCCGGGTTCGACTCCCTGATTAATCGGATTTTTCTAGTTAAGGAACGGTTTTGTTCATCTAATGTTATTATTCACGCCTCTCCCGTAATTTTCCAATAAATGGATGTTTGTCGGGGCACCAGGAAATTAATAAATAAATAATTAAAATGACAACGTTCAGAAAAAGATTATTACGAAATAGCATCCTCGAAGCCGGTCTACTTTTTTATTATTTTCTGTGATGTTTTTGTTTATTTTTCGAATAATTGTATGAATAAATTCCACCGAATATCGTAAGTTACTTAAATTCTCTTTAATTTTAGTAAAAATGGCGAACTTAATTATTCATGAGAGCTTTACGAAGTTTAGTTTAGTCAGACTGTTAGTCAAGTTAATAATAATAAAAGTGCTTCGGCGTCCAAACGTAACATTTTCCTCAATAGGAAGACTTATCAAAAGCGAGATTCTTCCTTCAGATGGAAGATTTTGTGTTTTGCGTGCAGTATTATCATCTTCGGCCATATTTTGGAAATCTCCATAATTTTTGTCATTCTTCTCGATTCGCTCGCTCTGAGCTATTTTTATTCCTCCTTACTTCCTACTCCTTCAATGTCAGCTCTTTCTTAGTCTCCTTCACCTTTCCTCTTCTCGATCTGCCGAAATCCTTTTATTGGATTCCACTGTTTTTATTCCCTCGCCTTAAGGGTTCCGGTCTCGCTCCTTTTACCAACGTCGAACCGGTTCAAACCGATTTATTTTGCTACGAACATTGTAATGTTACATCCTTTTTAAAACTTCTTTTATTATTTATAGCTTTTTACTATACACAATATTACACTGAATTTTAGAATAAAACTTGGTATTAGGTAGTTGCAGGTCGTAGTTACACTTGTTAATAAACCGTCCTCCAATTACAATTACGTAATCTGTGCATTGTTGGGAACCAAACATCGGTACGGAGTAATTAACGGTTTCCGGTTTAGTTTTGCGTTCAGTAATTTCAATTTTTTCGATTCGGGTTCGGTTAACACTCCGGGAAAATTAATGTTTGTTTCCGGTTTCATTTTTCGGTTCGGTTCCGGTTTGATGCCCTGTGTAAGAGTGAAAAAGTAATAGAGCATCAAGCAACCAGTGAAGAGGCATTCAGGTCGACTTTCACCCAGTAAACAGAGGGAGAAATGACAAATGCGAAGAAAGGTCTTCCGGCAGCATATGCAAAACATGAATGTTGACATATGAATGTTGACCTCAGTATTTTTCTAGATGTTTATATTGGAGTTGAATTTCTTTTATGGTTGTGTTTATTTTTGTATCTCATGGATCTTAATTAAAGAGAAGAAGCGTTGTGCTTCATAAAGGATTATTTTAAAGAGATGAAAACTGCAGATTAGTCATAAAGCATACTATATTCAACAGCAATCGATTAAATTATTTTCAAACCGAATTGGTGGAAGAAAAATTGCTAATTCATAAATCAACAGTACAGCTTTAAAACTAAGTTTTCTTAATTTATCTTTCGGAATGATCACATTTACTTTCTTTACCGTCATGCGATCTAGTTTTCCATGACGGTAACTCTGAACGAGGATCAAATTTTACATCTTTCAATAGATTATAAATCTTTAAATAGATTTAAATAGAATGTCATTTTATTAATTTTATTTCTTTCGTTTTGAACATTGGAAACAACAAGTGTTGGTCATAATCCAGTTGTATATCACTTATTTGCTTTAATATATTCAACAATTCCAAAATTAATAAATAGTTATTATTGAAGTTACCTTGGTCAACATCTGATAAAGAATACATATTCAGAAGAATAATCCGCTGAAAAAATTTGTGATGTCTGAGCGAAGAAACGCGTGATTGCATCATTTTATCAACTAACGAAAACAAAATCTGTGTCACTCGGCCTCCTCATACCTTTTCCTATCCTCTTCAATTATTCATAGCCCTGGTTTTATTGCATTCGAACCGTCTGAAGAATGCGACACTGCTGACGCTATAACTTTTAAAAACACTCTGCAGTTTTCCGTCTAATTCAGATAATCTTTTCTCGGTTTACCTTCTCGCAGAATCTCTACCGTTTGATTCTCATCAAGATGCCAGATTTATAATACATTTAAATGTTTATATGCTTTAAGATTTTGCCGTCATTTAGAATTATTCAACCATACAATAAGGTAGCGTACAAGTAGTGGAACTATTAATCTGCACATTCTATCTCTCCCTTAAAGGAAAAGTTTGAAGAAGTTTTTGAAGAAGAAGACAAAATATGCCTTAAGTAATCACTAACTCTAGACTAAATAATTTCTAGCTAGTCTCCAAATCTAGTCTAACTAGTTGCAATTTCGCCCTGAAATAACGTCGTGTTATTATTATTTCTCAATTCTTTTCTTTGTCAGCACTGCTGTGTCATTCAGAGGTACGGGTATAAACACCAAGTACTCCCAAAGAAAGTTATTTCGTCAATTGAAATAGTTATTTACATTCCAAAATTTAAAAGATTTTACTTTACGACATGTTGGAGGAAAGCTGCCTTTTGAAATTCAGTAAAAATGTTACGGTTAAAACATAAAATATATAGACTATGGAAGAGTTGCTTTGGGGTTATACAGGCGGTTGATAACACTATAGGTACTATTTCAACTTTATTATTATTATCATTATTATTGGAAGAGCATCTTTCCTTGAAATGAAAGCAGAAATCATCAGAAGCTACATCAAGGGCAGCGTTATATTTAGTGATAATTTCATGGAAATATCTCTCAAATATAAATACATCGTTAAAGAGAACATCAGTCTTGGAAAAATGTCATTTACTCACAATCTCCATGTGGAATTACTCCCAATTTGTAGCGATCCTCGTTTTACGAAGAACATTCGTTCGAATATCACCTTTTTTAGCCAAGTAACGATTCCCCAATAATAAAATCCACGCAAGCACTGCCAAAGAACAATCAAACATTCATAAAATAAGTAAGAAAGAAGAGGTTACATCCGGAACGTATTGCTGATTTCAGTATCATATTCGTTCGCGCATTCGCGTACAGCGACCTAGAAATTAGTTTGCCAAGTCCGTCTTCGTTAGTCGAATCCAAAAGACAGGGATAAAATCCTCGTAAATCAAAATAGCCACCAGTAGGGTCACTCGTGTACCGAGATATTAGGTAACTTTCGAACGGAAGAAGCTGGTATTTATTTAAGTGATATATCAAGTTTAATCATCCTCTTATTTGTTAGTGAACAAGTGTAGATATTGTTATAACGGATGCGTACGCACCTCTTACTTCGTATTTCTTCGTTCGTAATCTATTAGATCTTTCGCATGCAATTGGAAATGTGCGTGAGGAAAGATTTTTTTGGGGGATATTTGCCCATAAATTGAGGCTAACATCCGCTTGGATAAATGTGAATCCGATCTCCGTTGTTACATTCATGGCATTTTAAGGACACGATATTAGTTATTATCCGGAAATTTAACTCGTGAGCTAAGTGTAATATTGATTTATACGTAAGCTATAAATCGGAATTTTTACCTTGGAGAATGTCCGAAGTTCAAACCCAAACATTTAAGAAAATTAAACAAAAATGATTGAGAAAAAGTTCGTTTATTGTAAATTTCCATATCGTTACCCCCAGTTTCTTGATTTTGTCGAATGTTTTTATACTAATGAGAAATCTCCATTCATATACAAAATTAATTTAGTAAAAACATTTCTAAAATCAAAAATTCCAAGGGGGAACATTTTAAATAGATGCTCTAATTTAGTATAGATCTGACTGTATTTACAGTTATTTGAAACATTGCATTGTTATCGGAAGTAAGGCTGAGTCTACACAGACAATGAATTTGGACCTATTGAAAATAAACTGAGCTTGTTCCTTAACGTCATAGTTGCCGTTATGAGGAGGATAAATTCTTATGATAGCCGATTCAAGCCATGCGTGCAATAAGTAACATTTTTAAAAGGTGTAAACAGTGGCTTCTAAGATAAGACAATATTCTGAGAATCTCAATTGAAATGAATGAAGAATAGAGGAATTCTAATATTGCTCTACCAATAGTTTATCACACCGAAAACGCATAGGCATAATGGTGATAAATAATCACCATTTATGTCTGTGAGAATATTTTCTATCCGAAAATATTTTTCCTTCCTCCACTCGATCATTCCGAACTTAAGATATTTTCTGTCATTGCTTCTCTTCTCTTAGTACTCTTATCTCTGTAAACGTTCTCAATGACTGAAATATAGGTTCTCTAGCCGTATTTCGTGGAAAGACATTACAAATGATAAAACAGACTTAGTAATTTCCACAAATAAAACTTTAATACACGACCCGTTTCAGCTGTACGCCATCATCAGGTCTTTCATACTGCTGAAGGACGGCGAAACCTTTTAGTTACCTAAGTTACTAATAACTAGGAAAATTTGGTTTGGATAACATTCTAAACATTTCTCATCATCCTCTACCTAATTCACCTGAATTAATGTATATAAATGTAATGATGCTTAAATTTGCTTAATTGTTGTTTATGTTGTACTCATTAACAAGTATTTATCTGGGCAGGTAAAATTATGTCTATATTTACGTAATACCGTTTTTCCAAATGTCCTTGTTGTTTTTAGCTTACTATTATGAAAAATTTTGTAAACTTCAATATTTACCACTGACAAAGCTGGTTGCCAGTAGTAAACGCATAGTTTTGCGTTATTTTATCTTCAGATTTAGCATTTTTTAACGCTCTTTTTATACTAACCTGTTTTGTAACCTAATTATTTGTATTTCATAGTCCTTTTCTGTTGAATTTTCATGAGCATTTATTTCTGGCTGTTTTGTCAATATAGTAATTTGCCTCTACTATTTTTTAGTATCTCAGATCTAATTTTATTTCTTATTCAATGTAAAGCTTAGTTTGCTATCAGAAAGTTTTGTAGGTTTTTCACCAGTCCCTTCTTGTGGGTATATTTCTGCTGTCGTGTACTTCTCTCCTAAGTGCAAACATAGGGTTTTAAACCCACAAGCACTTTTTTCTTTGCACCTTTTCCAATTTATATCTGATAAATTTCATATGAAGAAGGGTCATATTTAAGAAGAGACTTGTTAGTCTCAATCTCGCTCGAATAAAGACGCACTGTTATTATTTTGCCGTATTACAGTACACCTGACAAAGAAACGTAGTTTGGTCTGGTGGGATAAACCAACATTCGGGTAATCTGTAGCCTCCAAAAATAGAAATCTGCAATGGTCTCTGATGGTCAGCAATGACCCCAAGATGAATATTTCCTCTCACTTGCGAGTGGAAAATATTAGAGGAGAAAGAAAGCGCAGAAAGAAAGCGCGTCGCATGAACAGTCGTGGACGAGGGGAGTGACTAATTCGATGTGCACGACTTCCATTCACCTTCGCCTTCGCTAAGTAGAGATTCCCCGCAAAGATCTTTATAGTCGGTGTTGCTTCCTTGTTACTGGATTCCCTTGCGATAGGTCGTTCGTAGAGCTCTCACTCTTCGCAGGAAAGAGCGAAATAAAAAAAACGGGAAATGTGCTTCTCTCCTGGGCATCCATCCGCGCGGCATAAAAGCTAGCCAAAAGAGCATTTCGAGGCCATCCGCGAGTAACGAGTTGAAGGATAATAACGAGCGATTCTTTGATAAATTTGCGAGCTACATGAATGAGCGGCGCCAGACCGGAATGCCGCGCCATTACCGTCGGAAATTTGAACGCTTCGGCCGTTGAAGTCACCGATAATAAAACCATTTGGTGAAGATAGGCGGAGGGATATTTGGAGGAACAATGAATGTTTGGAACAGTTCATTATATTGGTTGCTGTATTATCAGAACATTTCATTCATTTTGCTTGGCTCGAGATATTCTTCTCCTGGTGATACCTTCAAAAACCCTCCCACTTGCTAGAATCCGGAACTAAAGACCGTAACAGAAAAAGTTTGACTCTCATTCCAACGGCTTATATATAAAATTCTGCACCAATTTGTTCTCAATCAAATCTAAAAGCTAATAAATGAATTCCTCACAAGTTTATGAACGAATGGCGAGAGAAACTTAGATATATCAAGCGATTTCAGTGGGACACTGAAATTTCGATATAGTTTTTTCTAAAGAGCTTGTAAAATTTCGCGCTGCTTTCTATGGAAAGCAATATCATGGAGCTGTTAATATGCGGTATTGAGAGTTGAACCGGCGGGTCGTGCTTTCGGTCCCGATAACTGTTGGTTATGCGAGCGAGGATTACGGTGTAACGAGAAGCCCCATGAAGAGCATGAGAATAAAATACGCTGTATCGACAGTAAAACAGAGGGAAAGGAAAACATATTTACACAAACAACCCGTCAACCTTACGTGACTCCCTTCTGGTTACCTATCAGTCGAATATTTGCGATGGTTAAATCAGCATTTCGCAAGTGTTCCTTATCCGAAAATGTATCAAATTTAATTGGAGAAATCCAAGAATTTCTTTCGTAAGTGAAAACGAAATAAGCGATATTGCGTATTGCTTATTTTAAACAGGACACAAGATTTATGCTATTTCACAATTCTTCGTGGGGATATCCCATTTTTGAAATACTAATAGTAATAGTACTTTACTGACGTACAACATTAACATATATCTTCAGTAGGGATACCGAAGGTGAACTGATGTCTCGTCATATTAAACTTATTCTACAGTTGTACAATGTTTATACATATTATAACACATTCAGCCCTCTTATACATTCCACGGCACATTATTCCATCATACTACAAATATAAATAACCAATCGTGAAAAATATTGTGATAAATTTAAATAACTCATTTCATTTAACATCTTTTCGATAAAGAATACACTATAGTTCTAGTATGAATACTGGAAGTTGCACCATTTTATACACACAAGATACACTCTTATACAGAAGCCAAATATACATTAACTACGCGATAGACGTTGTATTAGAGCTACTGTAAGAATTCCTTCTACATCTACATCTACATTAGTACCCTGCAAGCCGCCTTTCGGCGTGTGGCAGGGGATGCAAGCACCATGAATTTACTGAAAATTTCCTTCATTGAATATAAACATTTTTCTATCGAAATCTTTTTCAATTCCTCCAAAAATAGCTGAAAATTCAAACTAAACCTTTCCCTAAGTGCAATTGGATAGTTGTTAAAAATTTTGATTCCCATGAACATACATAGAGCAATATTCATGTACTGGGTAATTTGTTTGCTTTTCATTATGTCTTGCGTACATAAATTATGAAATTAACAGGTTATTTTCATACCTTGCCGTAGCACGACGTGTATTTACAATTGAAAAAACTCTTTAATGTAAAAACTTTCCTAAATATAATACTTCTCTTTTCCTTCGTTATATATAGATCAATTTTCCAGACGAGATTATCCCTTCTTTTTTCTCCTTAACTCCAGATTATTATGCCGACGTTTGCTTGTCTACGCTGAACTGTTGCAGAAGTATTTAAGCTGTGTGCCGGTACAGACGTAAGTGAAAAGCACAAAGCACAGAAATGTATGCCATTGACAATACGGAATCTCGGTTAATCGCGACTCGGGTAATCGAGACTACTGAACTTGGACTTAATTAAATTCATCAGAACTAGAACTCTTCGTTAATTACAATCTAATTATGAAAAATTTATGTAATGACATAAAGCTACAACAACTTTAGTTGAATCAAACACAAAATTAAGCAAAAGAAGGGTCTTAGAGCTCAATTTTTCTCTTCTGAATGAAAAAGACGCCGTTCTAATGAAAGGGCTAGGATCAGAAATGTCTTCAGTATCTCCCTCACCTCTTTCCAATGGATCTATGATGTGAGAGAATGTGAAGAGAAAGCCATCCGTATCTCTTTCCAGGTAATCAAATTGAGGAATCTCGTAAATGCAGGTTGAACGTAAGTTAAGAATGGGGATCATAAAGATCGCTCGGTCGCCTTCAGTTGTCGCGATTTAATCCTTTGGAAATTTCCTTGTCTTTGAATGATCGCAGTTTGCTTCCCATTTAGCGCTCAACCAATAGCGCGATATGGCGTGGATTTTCGTCATTTGTGTGTCGCCTCTTGCATCGTTCACTCACATCTCCTCATCGCTAATCGAGTTAAGTCCTCTCGCATTCAATAGACGAATGGAAGCGAAAGAGGATTTGGAAATTTCTGGAAGAAGCCCTCAAAGAGTGTTACGTAGGATCGCGAGACACTTTCCTCTGCTAGACTTACGGAGGAGTCGGCTTTCGTTAAATTTCGGTTACGTACTTCATTTCCTAGGAGTTGTAATCGGATGACGTTTACGGGGAATGTACAGCGATGTATGTTTAATGTACTTAGTGCTGTACTAAATATCTATATTGGCGTAACTTGTGAATGTATTAACTTTCCCCGCGACCTGAATTTGGAATGCGACCCGCGAGCCAAGAAACTTCGGCTTAGGGGCAGGGCCGGCTTATAATTAGGCCCGATAGGCGCTAGCTGAGGGCCTCATACACATGGGAGCCCTCAATAAGACCGCGATCATGAACTATCAGTAACGCACTACAAATTGTCCTAATTTGCGCTTCAAGAAACAATTTCATATTTGTTGAGTAAGTCTACATAATATGTCTATGGTATATATTCTATTGTTTATGTCGCTATTTAAAGTCTATCCATCATTCTTTGTAATTTATTGAAACACTATTTATTGTAATTCAAAACTTGTTTATTTATTCTTGGCGTAGTGAACCGACTACGATTTCCATGGGATATATATTTGTATATTTCTTGAAAAAGTCTGAACTTTTACTCACAATTGCTAGTGTGGGCCTCAATCTGATATTTGCGTCCAGGGTCTCTGCTGACCGAAACCCTGCTTTGGGGCAACCTTTTAAGGGTAAAAGCAAAGGAACCTTTTCGTATCAGGAGGCGGCATACAAAGTTCGGCAATGCCAACCACCACTAGCGAAACTATCAGTTGTGTGTGGTACTGCCTACATTTAAATAGTTAAACCTCGAAATCGAACTTAAAAAACAACCGTTAATCCGTAATTAAAAATTGGGAAGTCCCACTTCATTTTCAAATGGCATAATAAACGAGTCTAGGAAAAAGATACTCAAATACATGAAACTATTTCAGGAAGTGGCGAAAATGGCGGGTGCGGCCTTAGGGCAAGCATTTCCCCACATTTGCTCTAATCTAATTGCCTGAGAGAGCTCTTCTTTCTGCCATTATTCTGCAATTAAAAGAAAATCAAATATTATTTAAATAATGAATTTTACAATTTCTAAAGGAGAAAAATCGAATTATTTGCGAAAATGCACATTTCCAACGAAATGTTTAATTTTTGCGGAATTTTTTCTCAACGAATGAGGAGTGCGGTACAATTTTTGGAAGCCTCGTTTGACCTTTCGCTCAGGGCCGAAGTGGGCACAGACTTCGCGGGCCCCCGTTAAGATACTCCGTGCTGTTATGCTACTGGAACGGATTTACGATCGACCAGACATCGCTTCGATAAAGTTGCAGAAGAACCTCTGTTACAGGATAAAGAGGATTAAAGAGAAAGGTTAAAAGAAGTGGTTAGGATTGAATGAAGAATAGGAAAACATACGAGGGCTCGTAGGTATTATGTAATGAATTTTACGAAATACTTAATCATTCCCCTACAGTTATGAAGCCCCAAAGCGTTAGAAACATTAAGAGCTGTTAATGGAGATGATAAACCTTATTGTATGTTTCTGCTCGCAACTCTTTTTCACCACAAATTCTAACCTCAATTTAACGATAAAAGAAATCACGCACTTATTACGAATTGTAACCTTTCTACACCAATCATTACTCGCTATCAGCACACCTGAAAACATCCGTGCACTTACCAAGATTCGGACCCAGAACCACTGTTATGGTAAGGAAACAAAGAAAGCAGGTTTCCAGCTTGCTGGTAGTCGGTGCATGTTTATCTTCAAAAACTTCTCATTTTATACGTTTATCGTACAAGTAAACGCCAATTCCCATGTTATCATCCAACAACCACTCTATTTTTGAGCCATGTTTGAGAAAATAGTGAGTGAATTCGCGATCTTGCCTCAGATTCACTCGAAAAGAGTATAGTTTCTTTTTAACATAAAATAAGGATAACCCCTTTCATAGTCGATTGCAAAAGCCAAGAAGAGATCTAGCATTAACATTGAACGCCGACGCAAATTTCAACAAGCTTCTTCTGAGACGCTTCAGCTCATTACATTTAAAAAATTGTATCTTCGCCGATTAGCAGCAAGCGGGAAACATGCTTTCCTTGTGTTCGTACCCGTATACTAAGCATGCTCCCAACACAGCTTATTTGATTCATAATCACACATATCGATATTTCTGGAAGTTTCCCAACACCTTGATTTAATCGATTAGAATAATAGAGTTGTGATCATATAATTTTATAGCCAAGAGATTATTAATTAAAAGTTGCTTGATAAAAATCAGGATGTGAATATGCAAATGCCGTTTGCATCCTTCATTTGTACGGTTGAGGCGCCCATTCACTATAAGAACCTTCGCGAAGACAAAGTAGCGAGGGAAATGGTTCCTAAAAAGGATACTGAATCTTACTTCTGTTTTCTCGGAATTAGAAATTCTCGGAACCGAGAAAAAATGCGCTAATCAAACTTTAAGTAGTTAGTACTGAAATCAATTCTGTGAAATCATTCACAGAATATTTCATTGTAAGGGTAATCTAAACATTGCTGGTATGTTAAAGAAGTTTGCTCGCAAAACGGAAACATGAGATATTAGTCAAAAATGAAAATCATCAAAATTGATAATAAAAGTGAATTAAGAATGAAAAAATTAAGTAGAATTATCACTAGCGAGTAAATGAAACTGCAAACAATGAGCTTATCTCCTTCATCCTGAAAGCTCTTTCATACTCATGAATTCATCGGTGCGCTGGATTCTGCGCAAAATGGAGCACTTTTAAAATTCTTCGAAAACACAACACTAGCTTATATTTTATGTTCCTGTTTTATTGGTGGTATTTAAGACGCAAATAATGAGGAAATCTGGAGTTTGCCAACTGAAATAACTGAAATAATCACGACCTACGTCAGTAAAAATTTCCTGTTTTTCATCCTTATAGGATTTGTTAATAGTTCATTCGATCAATATTTCGAAGCAATAGGTGGACAAAGTTCAAAATTGAACCCGATTTCGGTCTTTTTCTTGTAGTTGTCGCAGAATTTGACTGTATTAAACATTCATTTTCTAAAGGAATAACAAGTGTGAAAAATAGCGACACGACTGGGACTCGAACCCAGGTCTCCCACTTTCCGGGCAGGTATTCTAACCACTGAACTACCG
>KZ308371.1:517793-587145 GCA_000376725.2 Ladona fulva
TACCGTATCGTCCGCAAATATCCTAACTTTACTATCGATTATTTTGCTAAGATCGTTGATATATATTAAAAACAGTATCGGCCCGATTACGCTTCCCTGCGGGACGCCTGAGGTTACCTTAACTAGGTTGGAGCTAATTCCATCAAGTACTACGCGTTGCTCTCTGTCGGAGAGGAGAATATTTGGAACGGGATGGAGATAAATGTATCTTTCATTAACTTTTATGTCCGTTTTGTTCATGGAAGTGATAATATGAAAGCTACTGAGGTAAGAGTGATGCTGAATAATGGCATTAATTAAGGTCTCTCCCTTTTGAATGCTACGTAAAGTGTTACTTGTGGATTCATTGTGCTTCACTTACGTGGACTTGTTCCGCTTATAGCACTATGTCCCAGTAAGGAAAGCAATGACTATGTTACAATGTACAATGACAAAATACTACCTCACTCCTCATTTTACCTACTATTATAGTCGGCTCAGCCTCCTCTCCAAAGCTTTTCGTTGCTTATGGTAAAGAGATGAGGTGAGAACAAGCCCTCAGGCTGTTTAGAAGTGTGTTTGAAGTTTGTTTGAGTTTAGTGTTTAGAAGTGCTTTTGACCTTTGTATTTTCCCTAGTTCTCTCTCCTGTTTGGGAGTTTTCCCGCAGTATGTTTTGTTATTGGAAATGGCTATCGTCTTAAATAATACTTAGGACTCTTCCATTTGGTGAGGACGAACCCGTTGATGGTGATTCTTACATACCAGCGTACCATCACAGTACAACGTATCGTATATTATGAATCCTCGTAAATGGATTTGCTGCTTAAATATTAAATACGTTTACATCCCTAAAACTGCAGTTGTATGTGCGTCGTAGTAAATGTGACATTTTGCATTCCAAGCGAAACCATACCCGATCTATTTACACATAAGCCTCCTTATATCTAATAATTGTAATTTCGACAGCAGTTAAGTATGAACCCCTATTCTGCGTTAACTGCTCATGATACCGGGTTCCGGTCCTGTCAAATTTTTGTCTTTTTTTCTTAAACATTTTCCTAGGTATACGCCTTTAACATGCCAAGCAGGGCATCGAACCGAAAACCGAAACCGAAAAACGGAACGAAAACCGAATCCGAATCGAAAATATTTAAATTCTTGAAACCGAACCGTAACAGAAAACCATGATACATTCCGTCACAATTTTCGGTTCCCTAAAACTCCCTAGCAATTAACTATTACTAAGTGTTTTTTTTTTTTAGTTTAGAGTAATTTGATATTGGAAAAAGCTAAAAATAAAACAAATAATAGAATAGAATGAAACAAACTTTGAGAAGGGCATATTAATATAATGGTCAGAGTGAAAAATAAAACATTTGGAACTGTTCGAAGTTGGCAGAATACGCGTCACCAGAACTAACCAATATTTGTTTTTTCGTCGAACCGGAGCGATGACCGGCACGAAAAGAATTGCGGTTCGATACCCTGTTGCAAAGGCACCTTTCACCCTGTTCATTAAACCGTAACATTTATAAAATTCGTCTATTTATTTTATAACATATATTTTTCAACTAATTGTGATCGGTGTCAACCAAATCAGTGTCAACCAAAACTCGTTCGAGTGACAATGCCACTGCTATCGCTATGGGTAGTAATAGATGTCACAAGGTTATCGCACTTGCTGGCATTGTAGGAGCTCTCTTATACGACCTTTATCACCCATTTTCATCTGCATTATGAAATCGTGCAATATAAGTCATGCAGACAAGGCTGCAGCCGACAGCAACTTCTCACTCAGCAGTAAGTTTTCGTTTTTTGTTTTGCACAAACAAAAACTTGAAAGTTTAGAAACGGTTGGTTTTTCATAGATCTTTAACCTAGGTTTTGGATGAAGAAAAATTAAGTCATTCACCGATAATTATTTGAAGGAATTCCTTTAAACTAGTATTGTTTTTAAATGAATATTTGTCTTCCAGATGAACGATTAGCATTGAAATACCGAATTTTTATTCGTAAGCGTATTAAAAGTGGGTAGCAAATGCGCCATTGTTGAGGATTGTTTTACTTTCTCAGTTTTTTATCCACTTTCTAAGTGGATAAAACATTTGTGGTGTCGCGGAAATGACGTAAAAGCATCACGAGTTGCCTATCCTTCCCATAAGTCGTTCGTCTTCCCACCGCCTTCCCGCTCTCAAAATATTCTCGGAATGCTTTCATTCACTCAAGAAATAGAGTTCAGTGTTAATAATATTACCACGGTCGTCTAACTTTTTGTTTTACGTCGATTGGCGATTTTGAATGCGCTTTAGGTCTTCGATAAGGGAATTACGTTGGTGTAAACGGAAAGATACGATACTTGTTCACAGCCATCGAGTTAAAAAGTTGATCCTTTCTTCGCATCTGATAAAATGTATCATTTAATGCTGTTCCTCAGAATTATTCCCAGGATAGCATTAATGGGTAAATTCTGTGATTTCCGTGATTTTGTTTACATCGAACGCGGTCGCGACTGTTATCTGTTTGTGAAGAAGCCCTTTTGCGTGGGAGAGGCCGAATCTAAGGTTTATCTCTCCAAGAAATCCATTGTTCCGTAACGGGTTACGGGGAACTTGGACGTGGATGCGATAACGCTTATTAGATTAGGCAATGCTTTGTTACTACTGACGAAAGGCTTAAAAAAGATTTCTGTCGAAAGAATGATTATGATGATGGTCTGGTTTAGATGAAGTTTCCCGTATTCACTTCAAAGGATATAAGATTCATAAAATCCGTGATTTCGATTAAATTAGTATATGATACTAAACATAATTGCGAACTGAAATTTGCTTTCCTTAGGAATGTAGGTAATTTTGCGTTTTTTATAGATCGATAACTCACTGCATATAATATAGTGTAGTATAGACGAAAGCTTATCGACAAATTCATCGATACAGAATTTTTAGATGAAGTGGAAGACATATAGTTATTCCGGTAAACAGCGAGCGCGATCACCGAGAGGCGACTACCAAACGTTACAAGAAAGTAATCGCTAGAACAGATTGTTACTTCTGGTCGTTCTTTCCACAGAGCATTAGAGATGCAAACAATGGATTGGGTTAGGTCTTTGGTGTTGCTACACCCCCTGCCATGCGCCACTGGCGGCTTGCGGGGTATAAATCTAAATCTAAATTCTAGTGTACCTTCCAGGAAGGCATCTTTTGTATCTATTGTAATGAGACAAGAAAAATTACTCGTTTGTTTGAAAGAATTTTTGGGTATTGGCATCACCCATTATACCATCGATTTTCATCCTATAGAAACATTTAAGTTTATTTACTGTCAGGGCGTGGATAATATTGTGCAAAATTACGTCATTATCGGTGTTTGTATTGAAATGCGGTCTTTAATTGAATATCATGTTACGGTGAAAGAAGGAAAGTGAAATAACTATACAACTTCTGAAAGAATTTGTATTAGAGATGTAATTTCTGAATGTATCGACTAAAATAAACATTTTTTAATCTTTATTTACTTTACCTCACCATTTAGTGCCTGCTAATGGTGTTGCGTATGAGACCTTCGCAAGAGTAAACAAGAATCTGCACCGTAAGAAAACAAAATGTTTCATTCTCGAGTGCAGTGACCTCAGTCTGGATTATTGAGTAAGACCAATATTTACCCCTAAATATTCATGGAAAGGCCCCAAACGTTACTTTCAATGGAGCGAAACATCGCATTGCCGTTCAAAGTCAACACTAACGAATACGCTTTGAAAGATTTGCTTCGATTGCTGAACACATTCATAGGGCTTAGTTATAGGCATATTTGATTCTTATTATTATATTGTTCTTATTATTATTGTTATCTTTTACTTTTACTATGTATTTTTTCTGGATTTAAATTACATCCCCAATTATGAAAAATTATTTGTGTACTCAAAGTATTCAAGATGAACCAAGAATTAAGTTATAACGAACATTATACAAAAGATTGACATGCAGTTACATGTTACTGGGGAATAACTTGAGTAATAACATAAATATGTAACTTAAAATATAAACTTAAATTACCATCCACGGCTTAGCGGATTAGTTGCTCCGGATTTTTCGGTGGATTTGAGGCCAATGTTCGACTCAGCCTCGAAATGGGTTGAAACTAGTCAATTAAGCTATCGAGCCAGAACATTATCTCATGCCGTTTAAGGTTTGTCTGCAAGGCTAGCGTAATTTTGTCTCTGAATAGCCTATTTGGCTGAAGCATCCGTCCGGAAAGGGAAAGATGCCAGTTTTGGGGCCTGGTCCTGTCAGACTTTTTCCTTGTCCATTTTTTTCTCGGGATATTTTTCTAGATATACGTCTAGATATGTGCCAAGTCACCTTTACCATCTTCTTTTTAATGGAGAAAGATTTATCAATTGAAATATTTTTGAAGTTTGAAATTGCTTTTTCGTTAAATATATGGAAGACAAAATCATCGACGCAAAATGAGCTCATATTTTCCCATTTTTATAACTTTAGCATTAAATTTTTTTTCTCGACGTAAGTACGATTAAATTTAGCTTGTGAAGAGTTTTCATTGCAGTTCTGCTGCATTGTTTGACAATCTTTGAAGTGACCTCACTCATAATATAGATGATTCTGACGAATAATATAGATAATTAGATAATTTCTAACGAAAGATAAAGATGATAACTCAAACTGGTAAAAATAAACAAGCCTAAATTTTAAATTCAAAATTTCTTTCACCACTATCTGAAGTATTCAATTGTTTCTTACTTATTGCTTTTATCGTTGATCATAGGCCCTGCTACCGTACCAATTTATTTGTCTTTTGGTACAGGATAGAGAGAAATGCATCTTTCATTTACTTTTATTTCAGTCTTGTACATGACTTTGATGATATGAAAACTACTCAGGCATGAATGATGCTGGATAATGGCATTAATTAAAGTCTCTCTTTATAGAATATTGCGAAAAGTGTTTTTTATGGAATCATTGTGCTACACTTACGCCGGCCTGTTCCCCTTATAGCATTCTGGCCCAGAGAGGGAAGCAAGAGCAAACTACCTCACTCCTCATCTTGCCTAGTACGCCTCATTTCCCTCTCTTTGCTCCTCATAGCTAACGGTAAAGGAGATGAGGTCTCAAGCAGCCTTAGGGCTGAATACTTTACCGACAGATTACGGACATTGTCGATGATAGTTCCTCTCTCCGCTACAGCTTTTTGGCTGAGTGGAGAGCTCTCCGGAATTAATACAATTTGGCATTTAGCCTTGAATGTTTTATTCCTTATAAGGGAACTTTGCGTTATGACAATTTTGAGATACCGGTTCACATAGCCACTCATTTAACAGAATCGATTCTCGTGGTTCAATGACTTTTCGAGAAGTCCTCAATATGCTTACATAAATTAAGATATATAAGCATGACATTAAGCATGACAAAAATTTCATGAGTTCGATACTTATTGCAATGAATTCACTTTATCCTTTAATTCTCTCGATTGGGAAAGAACTGAGAATTCAATTTTAAAATTCCACGAATTGCACTCAAATGTAAATACGCATAAGTTTCGAAATTCGTTTCGATATGATTGTGAGCGAATTGAGAATGAGGCAATCTTCGCTATTTGTGTTACACTTCATTATACGTAACAGCATCGCTACCGTCCTCAGCTTTGGCATTTCCCCGGAAGATGACTTGTAGGGCCTCCCGTGGCCTTCTTCTCTCTTCACCAAAGGCTGTTGAGAAAACCCCTTTTCTTGCCTTCTTTGCTTATTTGCGCGCCTTCTTTTCATAACGATTCGAACCGTGCGAAAATGTTTTCGTATCAAAGAAAAGTATTGCTTATGCCTAAGTGTGAAGCGAAAATATTTGTGTTTTTATGAAGTGCTTCGACTGCTAGGATAATTTCGCACATGTAGGACTCAACAGGGAATCGAACCCAGGACCGCTTTCATCAAAGGCGAACGCGCTACCCACTTGGCTAACCAGTATCAGGGGAAATCATTACCTCGAGTTCTTTTCCTATCACGATGTGTAATTCTCATGGTTTTCAGCGAATGATGGGCATGTATTATATTATTTCTGCGTAAATAAGTATCATTAAATATAATAATAGTATGAAAAAAGAGCATAGGATAAAATACATAAAATGCAGCTGAAATCTAGATTTTGGAATTACCTCCCCTTCTGCTTAATCAAAAACTTGCTATTCCCTTCATTTAAACGCATCGCATGTAACTTACTTTAACGATGGGATATTTAAAGAATACCATGCTAATGCTATTAGTTATTCTCTCATTGTGTGATTAGTGTATCACCAGCCTTTCTCAGTAGACTACATCTCTATTTCCCCTTTTCAGTCTTATAGTGAGTTTAATGTTTTATGTGATAATCCTTCCATACGCTATATGGTGGCTCGCGGGGTAATAATGTAACTGCTAATGTAAATACTTGTCGAGATCCGACGAGGGGCGTGTGAACTGATACGAGATCACATTGGAAAAGATAATCGGAAAAGAAATAGGTTGATCATTTTCTTTGCTAATCCATAATTTGTAATAGTCTTTTTTATCACTCCTGTGTTTTAGGGTCTTTTCCCCCCAATTATTGTGTTAAGTTTTCCCGCATCGCAGGTTGTTCTGCTGTAAACTACAGCTGAGGAGTTTTCCCCAACAACCCAGATCTTTCTGTTTGTTTCAATGAATTGATACTATTTTTCTACATGTAAGTCAATTGTATTCCACTGTTTTCATATTGTTTAAATTATATCTTGTGATGACTTGAAAGGTTAGGTGGAAAAGGTGATACTTCGGTCTAACATCGCTAAGAGAGTAAAATAATAATAATAACATCACTGCGCATGCGCTGAATATTGGGCTAAGAGATGCTCTGTGAACAGAAACATCATTGTCGTAAGTATGTACTCCAAGTGGTAACAAGTGGTTGAGAAAAGTATTCAGTTCAGGTTGATTCAGTTGGAGGAAAAATTTTATTCACATCGGAACAGCATCATTTACTTTCTAAATCTACATCAGTTTTCTGCAAGCTGCCTTTAGACGTATGGCAGAGGGTGCACTCATCATGAATCTACTTCCCTAATCGGTGACTGTCGCGTATTGTTTGCGGAAAAATTAACTCTCGAAGCGACTAGTCATGGCATCTATTTCACCGATTTTTCTCCATCTCTATTCTCCGGAAGGATCATAAATGTCAGGAATAAACTGAGATTTATTTGAGGAATATCAGGAAGCAATTCATGAATAAATTGCGATTTTGGTGACGCCAAACCTAAAGTCCTACCTAAAAGTTCTTACCAAACTAATTTACACTTTTAAGTTGACATGTCTATACAGATGGGTTTGAACTGAGGTATGGTAGGAAGTGAAGCAATCTAAATATAGAAGTAAATACTAGCCTTTGACGACAGAAGATAATCTTATGTGTTACTTTTTGGCGTTAATTATTGTGAACTATCTCAAGAATTAAAGGATATTGAATCCTTTGTAAAAAGTGGCAAATCGAGAAACATGTATCACCTGAGGGGTTAAATCTGAGTCTGAATTACATCATCAACTGAACAATTACTGCTTATATTGAGATCAACGGGACTATAAAGCTACTTGTTTCGTAAAAGATAATTACCGAAAGGCGTCATATTCGGTTAAAGATAAGATGCATCGGTTTAATTTTATGACATCTAACAGTTATACGTGAGGCAACTTTGGTATTAAACTAATTAAGCTTCCAAATCTAGGTGCAGCGATGTCTCCGGAATACTCCTTTAGCCTTTAATTTGGTTGCGAAATATTAGTTATCCTTAAAAACGTCATTGTTCAAATATTGCATACATTTGCGAAATTTTGAAAGGAAAGAGCCGATGAGTCAGATTTTTGTTGGTGTTCATTAAAATTTGGATCGCTAATTCCGAACACCCCGAATAATAGCCTCTTTAGTTTTTGTTGAGATAACTGTGAATTTGCATATACATTTTTATTTCATAATTTCGTCTCATATACATAATTATCTTGACACTCTAGTCTCAATCTCGCCCGAAGTAAGTCGCATTATTATTATTGTAATGTTCTACTTTATAAATTGAATGGCATGAAAAAACATTTTCACATAAGCGCGACCGGTTTCATTGAAGTGGAGTAATTAACGTGCTAGAGCTCCAAACTCAAAGCCCCTGGTTCGAGTCCCGGCTAATTGGATTTTTCTGATTAGGAAATCGCCGTGTGTGGTCTTCTATTGTTTCTGCTCACGCCTTTCATGCAATTATCCAATGAATGGATATTTGTGAGGAAACCAGCAAATAAACAAGTAAATTAATAATCGTAGTAATAATAGATGAATCAAATACAATTTATAACTTTTCACCGTTGCCCTGAATTTGATAATGAGAATCAAAATCTCTCAACTTTGTCCACTTATTTGATGCTTTCCATTGTCGCAGGTTTTCTTCTCTTGCGGGACATTTTCCGTTGCGTGAGATTTCTCAAACATTTACCAAATGCATAGAATTAGTGTATGAGGTTACCAAGAAAGAGGCCCACTCTGCCAACTTCGTCAATATATTGACGAATAACAATTATAATATCTCAATTTTCGAGCAAAACAAGATACTATTTATTCAAAATATTTAAATATAAACTATATAATAAAGGAATATTTCCTTCTTAGTGGCATTTTTGTCTCATCTACCGAAGATGGCGACATCTTTGCCAAAATACTTATTTAGTAGATTTTGGTTCTTGCAAGTGGTGTCAGTGGTTTTCTTGTTCTTCGGATTCCGTTGCGTTGGTTTTAATCAATTTCTTTTGTGGTATGACACTATCAATTTTGGACTAATTTATTTTCATATTGTTGTTACACTCATTTTCTTCGGTAATTGCAAGTGTTTGGTTGGTCTCTTGTTTCATCCTCTGTAAACATGACTTCTTATTTTGCCTTTTCCTAACTTCGAACGTTCACAAAATCTCCGTCGATTTGGAATAATTTAATCCTCGACTACATTTCTGTATCACATTCAGTTCACACATTGGCCACTTTTGAACTGTTCTCTTGATGCTGAAAGGGTAGTTTTTCGTTGTTTTTTTGTGAAAGTTTGTTTGCCATTTTTGTACCTTATGTATGTTTGTTTACCTTATGTTTAAACTTTAGTTTAACGTTGGTGACATTTTAATAGGACCTTTTCGCCTTCTTTTATTGTTTAGTTTTACACTTTGACTTTAGATTGGTTTTCTAACACTTCAGAAAAAATTTTGACTTCGTTTCCTATGGTCAGGTGGGAGTTATAAGCTGTGTTTCCTGATTCACATATAATATACATATTTTACTGAAGAGAATACACGTCGACACAGGTGTTTACATTTCCCTCCCTCCTCGGTGTGTGAATTGTTTTAGTTTATTAGCCTGTTTGATTGGAACAGGAGTATTTTCATCTGTTTATATGATTTGTTGGTGACGAAAACATTCTCCTTTATTCGTAGGTTGTTGTTCCATTACTCAAAAATCTTGTTCACCACATCATGATTTCCATTTCACGGCTTAGGGAGTGATTACTTTAATCTATTTGAAATACAGCGTGTCTCTGACCAACAATTCTGACGAATAGTTTCTTATAAAAGACAGCTTAGAGCCAAGAAACTATGTCATCTTTGAACTTCGCTCGAAAATTGTGACTCATGAATCATGTGATTCTCTCTCTTAGAAAGGCTTCCATAGTAACGTTTTCGTGAGTTCCGGTATTGGATAGTGATTCAGATATTCTGACGAAAGATTCATAATATTCCTCTTATACCGCCATCGGAATTTTTTGTGATCGAAAATCTGTGGCGTGCCGCCGCAACCCTTCTCTTCCTTCCCTCTCTTCTCCCGCTTTCGTAACTGTGGCGTATCCTCTTTCTTACTGGTTTTCTTTTCTCTGTCTCCCATTTGAAAGTATAATGAGACACAAATCTCTCTCAATTTAAGATTTTGTTACTTCTCGTCCAAAGAAACTTCTGCGAGGCCTAGAAAATAGGAATTTTAGATTTCCCTAAATTCATACCCCAAGGCTGGTTTGATTCTGGTTACCGCAGTTTCCCCCGGGCATCTCCGGGTCGGATGACTCCCCACAGTCGCTCGGTCATAACTGCGCACGGTGCAGATCCACAGACGGATGAATTCCCTCAGACATGAATCCTCACTGTAAAAGAAAGAAGGTTGGAACACGGCTGTTTATGAATTAGATGTTTAAAAAACACTCCGTAAGCCGTATGTCGGCAAGCGGAACTCGCGCTCAGAGACAAATGAGAAGCCCCGGATTACCGATTTCTGGGAAGTTCCAATGATCATTTCAGAGACAAAGCTTTCATCCTCAGGGTGTTTCCACAAAGAGGATGGAGGCTTTGTCTCTGATTATTTGTCCTGCTCTTTTGGTTTTTGTGTGATAATTTTGCTAAGTTTCCTTTACATTAAAATAGGAAAATTTAATAGGTTTCGAGAGAAAAATGGTTCCTGTTTTATTTTTTATCGTCATAAAATTCCACAAATTAACTCACCAGTCAGTGCAATTTATTATTGAGAACATTTTTCTTATTGACTCAAGTCTTCCACGAGACCTGTACATTATATACCAGTAAATACTGCAGTACAAGATAACATACTCGATGTATGAAGCTAAAAATACACCTCATACATCGTGCTCTATCTACGTATTTCAGAGCGGACGCTTGAAGTAGAATTTTGGCGATTTAAAACTGCTATTTCTGATACGAAGTAAAGGCGTACGCCTCGCATTTCAAAAGCAAACTTGAAAATGCAGTTTTCTACTTTTAAATTACATTTCCCCTGTAGTTCCCTGGTTTTATATATCTTGGAGAGTCGGTCTACAAATCAACTACTTCTCTGTGACCTCGAGCAGAGTTGAAAGCTGTACTTTCCCTATAATGTCTTTGAATGGTTTCCGTTTAAAGGGAAGCAAAATTTTTAAACTTCTTCCTGTGCTTCGAGTTTCCTATTTATAAACGGCTTCAATGTTTTTATGCGTCATCTGACTTCTTCATACTTCTTTGCTCCAGAGAACTGCAGCTGCGACTGAAAAAAAGCAACCATCACAATGATCGTATAGCGCTGACATAGTTCTAACGATCACTTTTTACAAGAAGCATTTTAAGTCCAAGACTGGAATAGTTCTAATGATGGGTGACACTGTTGAAATTTTCAAATAATTATGCAATAATATAATAATCGATCGTTTGTAGGCTAAATAATTTGTTTTTATGCCGAAAAATAAACTGCACATTGTCTCGGAAATTATATTGTGCTCTGCATGGCTCTTTAATTTTAGAGCGAAGCATTTTTATCCCAAACAGGCTTTGTAATCACAGAATATTTCCGATTTATCAATCGTTATTCATTATGTGTTAATCTCGCTGTACATTGTAGATATGTAAATAGCTATTGGATAACCGGATCAGCGAAAACCCTGATTCGAGAAGTTTCGTACGTGAATTAAGAATTATCGGTTGGATTGATATCAATTCTTCATTCTTATCATCACTATGAGCATTTGTTTGACATATTTAAACTGTAGTATCATCTTATAAGTCATTTTAGCTCTCTTCCGCTCTAGCAGAACAGTCTTCCACAGTAGCAGAATACTTTTTGCCGCTACCAATTAATGATGTCCAGTTTTCTTGCAATTTAAATCCATTTTCTAGCGATAAATCTACAGTCAAATTCATACACAAATACCTAATGTGATACAAATACCCACTGTGAGGAAATGTATCGAAATATTATATTATCAAAATATCCTCAAAATATTTTGAGTTAGTTTTCCTCCACAATTTGTAATTACATTTTGATCGATGTGCATTAATTTTTATCTTATTATTATCAGATATGCATCCTTCGGTACAAGTTCTATGAAGAGAATACGCTAGAAATGACGTGGAGAAGTGAAAGGTAAATTCTTGGCGGAAAACGTCACAATGGGTCACTTCATTACGTCATAGATAATTCAGTTCACTATAGGCTTCAATTCTGTCGTAAATTACATCTTTAAAAATATTATAAATGTTAAGTTCAAGCACAACTTTTCGCCAAGGTCCCGGCTAATCAGATTTGTCTGGTTAAGGAATGATTGTGTTCGTTCATCAATAATTATTATTATTAAAATGGATGTAAATGGAATCATTTTGATTGTGTTCGTTCATCGATAATAAATATTATTAAAATGGATGTAAATAGAATCATTTTTCTGTTTCACTAAATTATTATTATTATAACTTTTTTCCTCACATTCCGTGGTATTTGTTTAGAACTTGTGACGGGTCTTAACCAAGTCACATGTCCCTATACATTTTTTTAAACGAGTTGTGTTTATTATTCCTATTGGTTAATAACTTGGAAACTTATTTGTGGTAGGCCAGGTATCCAGAATTACAGATTTTTTGAGAGAAACGTGTATTGTTGGCGGCAATTGCAGCCCACTTATGCTGCTGTCTATAAGTGCTTATTGGTATAATACCTTTTGGTGATAGAATAATAGGGACTATTTTTACAGATTCTTGATGCCTTGATTTGCTTTATTTTCTCTTTGAATGCGTGTTATTTCTCTAATTTCTCTGCATGCTTCTTTCGTAAGCTTGTGGAATTTGGCATTTCTATGAGGTAGGTATTTTTACTTGGTTTGTGTATGAGTGTGATATCTGTCTGCTTTTACTGCTGTCTGCTGTATACTTTTATCTGTGACGATGTTCCTGTTCCAGTATAACTTCATTGTCGTATTTTATAAAATGTTTCCTGGTGTGCATGTGGAGTGTGTGTATCTATGTGTGAGACTATATTTCATTGCCAGTTCCCTATGGATAGTACACATACAATGTCATGTATCTTGGTGTATTCCGTGGAAGCAAGAAATTTACAGCCATTGGTAATGTGGTCGATGGTATCGGGTAGTTCGTTGCATAGTCGGTATACATTAGTTGAAATGTTCTGATCTTTAATAATATACTTTTGGCAATTCCGTGTGTTAATAGTTTGATATTGTATGGCTACCATAAATACTTGTGTTTCCGCGAATACTTTTCCATTTGAAAGCCATGCATTGAAAGCTAATGTATCGGAATGAGGTAGAGTTGACTAGTATGTATGTTTTTGTGAAGTGTTTTCTCTTTCCATCTAACAAGTAAGTATGAGAGAACCGTATGTTATGATATTCTCCGACGGAGAAAAAAATTATCATTAAATTTGAGTGGTGGGCCTGACGTCGAGATGGCGGTGATTGATCTGTCTAAGGGACTAATTTCAGATTTTGCTATCATGTGATTCCTTATTTTCTCAACTTATGAGCAATTCAGATTTGTTAGATCAATAAAGTCTCTTCTATATAAAGTCAAATGTTCGGCTGATGCGTGTATATGGTGAATTTTGTATGTATTGCATGTGCTCCTTGTTAATCTATTAAGGTCTTCTAGTTTTCGTTTCGCTCCATTTGATCAGCCCGAATGAAAATGTTAAAAGCGGGACAGCGTATAAATGTATAGTTTTAACTTTGTTTCTTCCTGAGATCTCTGTTGTTAAGATGCTCTTTAGTCTAGTTTTGTATTTTTATTACTATTTCTATTATTAATATACATTTAAAAATAGTAAATGTTTTTCCTCCTGAGCTGAGCTTAAAAAACAAACTTTGCGAAGATGCTTTCTCGGAATATTTTTTAATAATAAAATTTATTCTGGAAATGGAGAAAACTTCATGTGGATAAACTTAATATGGGTTTTCATTCAGTAATCGCGGTAGTTGACGCAAATTTCGGACTGAAAGTTGGAAAACAGGAAATGGAAAGAATTTTTTGAACGAATAACGTTCAAAGTAACATAACAGTGATTATATTTGTACTTTTCCACAACGGTTTTTTACGAATAACGTTAATATTAGTTGTTCATAAATTACTGAATCATGATACAAAGATGATAAAGTTTAAAATTGTCATTTCATAATTATTTAGGACAAATAAGTCGTGAAAATATAATCCGTATAATTCTATACATTAGTAATATCGTAAAAAACGAACCTGCAAAGTCATAAGGAAATGCCATTAGAAAAACCAACGCAAATAGAGAAGTATATAAAGGCTGACTTCAGCTATTGGATCTCGACTACATATTTGCTCGAACCAGGAAAATAAACGAAGAATTCCTTTTGTTATCTGGAATTCTACGTACTGGAGCGATTCCAAGCCAAACAACACCGGCGTAACACTAGGAAAGATTTCATCATGCAACATCACTGGTGTGAATGACAGGAAATTTTGATTTAGCTTTATTGAAAATACTCGTCTCCCCGATTTATAGGCTTTATTACTTATCTTAAAGAAGAAAAGTATCCAATTGGTCAGATATATTCCGAAATTGAAATGAATTCTCAAAATTATTGATATCAACAGCTTCTCTCGTGAGTTGGCTTGTTAAACCAGTCTTCAGTCACGGCCATCTATTAATACATCTTACGAGGGACATTTACATCTCACGCTCTATAGAGGACACAGATTTCTTAGACAGTGTTTAGGAAATTAGGATGTTAGGGAAACCGATTGATTATTTCACAGTTATTTTTTCGAAGGAAATGTTACATTGGTTATGAAAACATGTCTACAATTAGGAAAATAATTTGAAACCTGCAAGAAAAAACCCACGTGGGCGTGAAAATCCTACGAAATCCATGAAAGAAACTAAAATTTAAAAAGATTACGGGAAAGGTGAAAATAAAAAAAGGAAAGTGCCAGCAACATTTCTAAGTAAAAAATATAAATGGAAATTTATGTAAACAAATGTAGATAAGAACAGATGTTGAAATTAAATTAAAAGAAATAAGCAGTGAAATATGATAAAATATCAGAATAAAAACAACAAAGAAAGAAAGAATGAAGAAGGGTTAGTTTCAGATTTAGAGATGGTCCAACGTAGAGCAGCTCTTTTCGTCACTGGTGACTTCAGGTTCGACAGTAGCGTTACGGCTATGATAAAATCCCTCAGGTGGAATTCGCTTTAAGTGAGAAGATCGGATTATAGACGAAAGCTTTTCGACAAAATCATCGATTCAGAGTTTTTAGATGAAGTGGAAGACATAGTTATTCCGGTAAACAACGACCACGATCTCCGAGAGGTGACTACCAAGCGTTACAAGGAAGTAATCGCTAAAACAGATTGTTACTTCTGGTCGTTATTTCAGCATTAGAGATGCAAACACGATGGATTAGGTTAGGTCTTTGGTGTTGCTACACCCCCTGCCATGCGCCACTGGCGGCTTGCGGGATAGGAATCTAAATTCTGAAAAGAAAGAAAAATAATGAAGAACAAAGAATTATTGAAATAATAAAGAAAGCGGTGGAAAAAAAGTACAGTTCATAAATATATACAATCACATCAGTGGTAACGTGAACTTATCGATAGAACTTGTCAGTTAGTTGAATTTAAGATGAAAAAATATAATGAAAATAGGATAATTAATATAAAACTGATATAAAATTAAATACAAACATAAATATTTCCTAATTAATTCTAAATAAGGAATAATATTAAGTTACAGAGAGAGAGAGTACAGAGAAATCGTCTTGCGTATTAAATGAAAAGACATATGTTTCTCATGAAAATTTGATATTTTATTTTTACATGTAAATGTAAATACAAATTCACTACTTTTAAAGAGAGATTAGGAACAATTTCGAATAATCTTTTGTTTCCCGGTAAAATCCAGACTTGATTTTTTCTTGAGTATAAAATATTCAACTGTGAAATGAGAAATACTTTTATATAGTATTTAAGTATATAGTATGCTTTTCCACCTTCGCTTCATTGACGTCTTCCTGGGGAGTGCGAGTGTCATTTGTTGATGACATTGTCAACGGATTTTCTGTCTTTACTCCTCAAATGATTTCCTTATATATCACTATTCGTTGATTTCAGGTTATTTATGTGTATCTGCATCAATTGAAAAGTTATTCGTGCTAATGAAGCGATCTAAACTGTCGTGATGTGCGGTAAAGATTGTGAGAAGTCATTAAATGGCTATTCTATTTCAACGAACTTCAGATATTTCGAGGCTAAAAATGACGTTGGATGGATGGAGTCATAATTTATCGATCAGAAAATTTAATTGCGGATTGTATGTACTAAATATTTATACATTTTGCTCTTTGGAAAAAGTCTTAACTGCATTGCAAAGAGGAAGGGGAAAATGGGAGGAGAAGGTGCGTAGTGAAGAAGCTGCTTGGGGGAAGAGAAAGCGGATAGTAAAACAATCACGGTCCTCACGAATAGGGAGGCACAAAAGCGTGGGAAGCCATTGAGAGTGGTGACTAATTCTGAGAATATAAAAACTCGTTTAGGAGGTGAATGGAATTTGTGAGGGTAGACTCAGTACTTTGCAGATGTTGATTCTCTCGCTCCAACTCTAACCACGTGGTTTTGATATAAGTAAAGGTTTTTTCAGAAGTTTTTAAACGGAGTTTTACCGTCGGAGCAGTTATTTGTTACTGCCTTATTTGAAGAGGCTTATTTTTTTACATTTACATTAGTACCCCACAAGCCGCCGTATGGCGTATGGCAGGGGGTGTAGCTTGCGGGGACGGTATGTATCTTTTATTTATGTGAATATAATGTAAATGTATGTAAATGTAAATAGAGGACGCAAATTGAGGATCCTCTGATTTTCATAGATGAAAGAAAATGAAGGCAAATGCACGAATGTAAATGATCTATTTGAATATAGATATTATCAAATGATCCGATATTTGAATGTCAAAATGCGACCGCTGCTCGATGTACTCTATATGAAGAGAGGACATGCGATTGAAAAGTTAGCAATTATCTCTAAATAAAAGATTAACCTTCGCAAACTTGCCATTGTACTTGAAAGTCAGCCTTCTTTAATTAAAGAGATACACGGTCATGCGCTCAGTAATCGCCGTGTTCAACGTAACGGACGTCACGGAACACGGTCTTCTGAAGATGCACTCATCTCTGAAATGAATAGAATGTTGGATCGAATTTTAATGAAAATCCTCTATCCTCTTTTGATAAAATTTACGGCATTTAAATATTATGATATAATCTTTCCTCATTTAACATAGTAGACTGTATGACCTCATCTACATACGTACACTGCAAGTCGCCTTTCGGCTTGTGGCTGTAATTCGTGATGGTTACTCCAAAGATACTTCACCCATTCAATAAGTTTAAGTCAAGAATAAGTCAATAAGATTTCCCTCTGAGGATGTACGAATACTCATTGGCAATAGATTTACTTACGCAGAAGTTGCTGAACATTTGTCTACAGTGAGCTCTGATTACCAATCATCGCAACATTTCATAATATTACCTAAATTACTCGATATAGCTAACCTTTAATCTCTTCTTCATCCTCTTTAAACATCTCTAAGTTCTTTTTCTCTAAAAACCGCGTCGTTCGCAAATATCATAAATTTAATATCGATGTTACTGCAAAATCCGTTTATATATACTAAAGAAAGTAACGGTCCGATCACGCAGCCTTGCGGGATGTTCGAGGTCACCCTAACCAGGTGAAAAATGCTTCAAAAATCAAATACTATTTAAGGACGACGTAAAACTACTCATATCCTTGTGATCAAATTCTGAGCAAGTATTTTCCACTTTCGTTTCGCACTTGTTTCCATATTCCACTGCCACTTTCCTTTACTTTTGGAAAATTCAAAACGAACATTCAGGGGCGTAATGGCAGTCATGATAGAAAGCTGCAATGTTTTATATCTCATTAAATACATAGAAATGCGTTACATTTACTTTCCTTCGTTAACGGTAGTCCAATGTTATTAATTTGGAAAGAAATAGAGTCGGCAACAAGATAGCCTACGAGTATTCACCTGAATCGTTCGTTGACGTCAAGCGCCCCTCGGATTGCCCCACTGTCGCTGAGGGTAACGGCCACTTCATGAATTCAGGCCGATATACGACGGCCGAGCACAAGTGTTTAGGAATCCCTGAATCCGTAGTAGGAATTTTAGAATAAACGCTTTCATTTTAGAATAAACGCAGAAGTCTTTGCCTTTTTCGAAATATCGGCTAATAGTAAATTTTCCAGTGTACCTTAATGAGATATGTGCATATTTTTAATCAAAATCATACTCCATAGATATTTAGGTTAGATAAGGTCCTTTTCATATAAATAAATCATATTTATATAAAGAAAATGTGTGTCCGTCCGTCCGACTGTCTGTCCCCATATTTATCTTAGAAACGGCTTGACTTACAGATCTGAAACAAACTGCATTGTGTTTCTACGTAGCTGAAACCCCCAGGGGACAAGAAAAAGCCTTTTCATCTCTGTAAATGCCCGGGTTCGAACCTGGGAGCCCATAATACGTTTCCATAAGAGACGTAACGAGACGACGTAAAGTACGTTTCAGTGACTAGCAGAGGTTGTTTCTTTTATAAAATTAAATTAGAAACAATGGTCCAACGAAATTGAGACAAGTGTCACAAGAAAGGAAATTGATCATAGATTCTTAATTTAGTCGTGAAATATTCATATAAATTCGAATTCATATAATTCGAATGCGAGAACTTTGATAAAATACACGGAAAATTTGTAAAATCTTTGGGAAATAAACAACCCATCCCTTTGACGACTAAGACCATTGTTGAATGTCGATTTCATGAATTATCCCATAGAAGTACACGGGGATAACCAGATCTTATATTTTTCCATAAGAAATGTACGTAAAGTAGGCCTTCATGACTTGAAAAAAGTAGAATAAATATATTATATAGTACTAAGAAATTTACTGAGTTAATATGATCTTACGACGGACTGTTTCTGGCTTCGTAGGAGCAGATAATTACGATAAGAGATATATTTTTAAACTAAATTAAGTTCCGTCATGCTTGACGGGGGCGTTTACTAGTTGTTATAATAATTTACTTAAGATGTCGCCAAGGATGCTCAGGAAGGTGGTCACTTGGTGCTAAAGGGAGCCAAAAACAAGAAATTCATTCACTAGACATGTGGTGTGAATTTCTTTGAATTGTAAAAACTTCAAGTATCGACCAGTTATCGCGCCGCCATTCGATGTGCTGTAATGTTAGTGGTCGTCATTGAAACGTTTCAGAAAGTGCAGCTATTCAGTAATACAAACTTGAAGTTAGAGTTAAAGCACATCTTATGGCTTTTTGCAAGTAACTAGGTGTGTTGCAAATATTTACTAAAACTTAGCATAGCAGGGTTACATATAACATTTAGATGAAATGTATTTTAAGAAACCGTAATAATATTGGCTATAGATGAATGAGGAATAATTCAATTACTTTGCCAAAAATACCTATCAATAAGATTTCTGTCAGTAAAGTATTCAGCCTAAAGGCCGGTTGGTACCTTATTCCCTTTACCATTAGCTACGAAGAGTTCAGAGAGGTAAATGAGGCTTACTAGGCATGATGAGAAGTGAGGTAATTTGCCCTTGCTTTCCCCAATGAACCATGCAGCTATAAGCGGAAAAAGTCCACGTAAGTGAAGCATAATGACTCTACGGGTAACATTTTCTCAGCATTGAATGAAGAGAAAACTTAATTGATGCTATTATTCAGCATTACTCTTACCTCAGTAACTCTCTTATTATCTCAGCCATGAACAAGACTGAAGTAAATGAAAGATACATTTTTCTCTATACTATACCATAAGACAAATAAAATATACCAAGATGTGGCACCAGGATCTAATAATAGTTATGTGTAAATAAATACGAAATATTCTAAATTTTCATCCATTAAAGGATTATATTCATTAATAAATTTTATGGACTAAATTTGAAAGTATTGCAGTGTGATATACCATTTCCTTGTCGAGGTCTGTAACACCTTTATATCAAACTTATTACTCTAGTTATATTTCTTTGTCCAATGCCCTAAGATAGCTTGTTTCCTTATTACTATTCTCGAAGTCTCTGAAATCACTTATTCTGGAAATCCTATACTATTTCCCATGGCCATTCATAGTTTTTGCGTCTTTTCTTTCGCCGTCCGCTTTCGTAGTTCTCTTCTCATTGGAAATGCGCATCTCGCACCAAAGACCTTGATACTCCTGTTCAGCCCACATAGGTCGATGACATATTAGAAGGTCCCCAAAAATCATATATTTTGTCCTTTAAATCAATGACAGGAGGACATTGGTTTTTAATATTCGATGGAGTAAGTTTTAGTCGTATTTTATTCTTGTTGATTCTTTCACGAATTCCGATTCCGCTGTGGAATCTTTTTTAAAGTAAATTAGGCAATTGCTTAGTTCACTTCGAAAATACGTCTGAGAATCATATGATTAACAACCTTTTCATTAATTTTATTTTTTCATTTTGTATTTTTTCAAATTTTTAAGTGAAACATATAAATATCCCCCCTAATACCAAATAACACCAATATATATAATCTCTAAAAAATATACTCTTATAAAATATTTAGAGATTCCACTGCGAATTAATTTATTCGAAACTTATATTTGAACAAATATATCTTTGTGAGATCACTACTATTNAAATTATTATTTAAATAATAATTTAGATCGGTCGGTCGGTCGTTCAACAATCATGCAATTTCATTACGGAAAAACCCGCGTTATTTGAGGAATTGGAAATTTAAATGATATATCTCGATGAATTTACGGACAGTGCGTCAAATTCATTTCCAGGGCTGTTTCTATCCATCGAAGTGCGCGGAAAATCATTTACATAACACAAAGAATGATCCTCGAAGTTGGACCTTCGCTAAAAGTCAACTTACATAAAGTATAAAGGCGTTTATATAATATACCTCCTTTATTGGTGGAGTAATTTAAGTTAAGTTTACCGTTGATAATAAATATGGGAAATTTTAAGAGAGCCATTTTCATTTAGACTGGGGATTTCCGCGATCTTCGTCTCCGCCATTAGCACGACTTATTAGCAGACAAAACAACTCCAAGTTGGAGGAAATAAAGATAAATGTATCCGATTACTCAACTCAAGATTATCGATCGCTTTTTCGTTACGCCAACGAAGGAAGCTCTGCAAGTGCCCTCCGGTGACCCTCGCCGCACCCACTGCTTCGTAACGGAGAGGCCTTCGAACGACGGCGCAACCCTATAAAGTAGCCACGACCTCCCAATAAACATTCTCCGGGGAAATGTCCATTCCTTCGCCATAATCATATCCTCGACATCCAGCCATGAACCTTATCAAATAAACTCCTTTTAGGCAGTTCAGCTTCTTGATAATTCTTCCTCCATTCCCTTGTGCCATTGACATCGATTATTAACTTCTTCCGCTCATTTTCCTCATCTCCCTCTCAGCCTTCCATATTCTCTCTCGACCTCTACATCCCCCACCTGCTTATTCCTCCAACACTTTACTGCAAATCCTATTTATTATTATTATTGCAGATGTTGCAAGTAGACAAAAGTCAGGTGGCAACATTGTCATCATCACATACATAAAACTACATCCGTATAATATTACATTACAATTTTACATATATATACTAATACCTATACATATTATATATACATAATTATATATATAAAATTTCTACCATACTAATCATATTAATTAAGACTTATACATTGCATATTATTCATCCTTATTATTATTATTATTGCATATGCTGCAAGTAGACAAAAGTCAGGTGGCAACATTGTCATCATCACATACATAAAACTACATTCGTGTAATATTACATTACAATTTTACATATATAAACAAAAGTAGAATAAATATATTATATAGTACTAAGAAATTTACTGAGTTAATATGATCTTACGACGGACTGTTTCTGGCTTCGTAGGAGCAGATAATTACGATAAGAGATATATTTTTAAACTAAATTAAGTTCCGTCATGCTTGACGGGGGCGTTTNACTTATATGGGATAATCCATGAAATCAACAATGGCCTTAGTCGTCAAAGGGACGGGTTGTTTATTTCCCAAATATTCTACGAAAGTTCGGGGTGTTTTATCAAAATTTTCGAAAGTTCGGATCTATATCAATATTTCACGACTAAAATAAGAATCTATGATCATTTCCCTTTCTTTTGACACCTCTTAATTTCGTAGGATCATTATTTCTAATTTAATTTTGTAAAAGAAACAACCTCTGCAGGTAACGAAAACCTATTTTACGTACATGTCTTACGGAAAAGTATACTAACAGATTATCTCGGTGCATTTTTATGGGATATCTTATGAAATCAATGTACAAAAATTGCCTTGGTCGTCAAAGGGATGGGCTGTTTATTTCCGAAAAATTTTACGAATTTCCCTCGTATTTTATCAAAGTTTTCGAAATTATATGAATGATTCACGACAAAAATAAGATTTTATGATCGTTTTCCTTTCTTGTGACCCTTGTCTCATATTCGTAGGACCATTGTTTCTAATTTAATTTAGTAAAAGAAACGACCTCTGCAATTCATGAAAACGTAATTTACGTACATCTCTTATGGAAACCGGGCCTTTTCAGAGATGAGAATAGATGAGAAGAGAATATATAAGTCGATTCCCGGCTACGGCAGACTTTTTCTCCTTCATTTCTTTGTCTATTGATTTCTCTCCTATCACTAAGCGATTTCCAATTCAGTTCTTTTAGCATTTCCGTTACACTATCTTCGTTTCTAAATCGTCCTAATAGATACCTTGTCGCTTTTCTCTGAACCTTTTCCAATTTATAACTAGAATATATAAATTCCTATTGTCCTTTTCATGAAGAATATTTCGCAAATATTCCTCCTGAGTGGCTTTTTTCTCCTTGTTCAACTCCATGTGTAGGCGCCTCTGAGGCTTTCATCTGTTTTATTTGCCTGTGGATTTTTCTCTTTTGTTTTCTAATATTTCTGTTATAGTTTTCTGGATCTGGGGTTTCTGCTAAATTTCTATACGGGACAAATTTTTCCATCGCACAAGATAATATTTTTTTAAACTGCTCCCATATGTATTCGATTGACTTTCCTGTTCCGTCCCAGTCTTTGTAGTTCTCTCTTAAAAACGCCACGTGCCCAACCTTATCCGCAAGGTGAAATTTCCATTACTTTTGTTTTTCTGAAAAACTTGAATGCCACGTACTTATTTCTAGCTCAATACCTACAGCCTCATGGTCCCTAATTCCACGAAATGTATTACAGCTAATAAGTGAATCATAGGGTCACAAAAGGAAAACATCGAGCGTGCTATTGCCTCTCGTAGGAGCGTCATTCGCCTTCGTGAACCCCCCGTCGAAGATGAGATCGTTAACTAGCTCTCGGGCTTTACCTCCTCCCGCGTGCGAACCTTTCCAGTTGAACTTAGGAATGTTTAGATATCCCGCGATTAACGTCCATTTGTTTTCTGTCTCCCTTTTTACCCGATCTAACAAAGGTTCGAGGACTGCATACTCAGCGCCTGGCTTCCTGTACAAACCTATTATGCTTAAAGACCGAAAACCCTCTAATTCTCTAATTTTTACGCATAGAATTTCATTTCCGTCATCTACCCATTCTATATCACTCGGAAAATGGTTCTTAACGCAAATAAATATCCCTATATAATACCATTTCAGCTGATTTCTTTCGATTTTTATTATTGAGGGTTCCTAATCGAAACTCTGATTTTTGTGTTTTCAAGAAAAAGGGTGTTAGGTAACAAGAATTAGGGAGTTACCACTCGACGGGTGTCTGCTCTGGCCAATTGCTGCCAGAACTAGTCCAAGATTTTATAATTCCAAGTCACTTTTAGTTTTGTTTCTTACTCCTCTTAGAAATTCCATCACTTAGGTTTAATTTTACATTCTGTTTCGGTTATGATAAGTAAGCTCTCTGATCCATATGTTAGTATAGGTATATAAATAGTTTTATGTATTCTTTTTTTGTTCTTATGTCTAATTATCCCCCTGCCATACGCCATACGGCGGTTTGCGGGGTATTTATGTAAATGTAAATGTAAATTATATTTCCCTATTATTGTATTATTTATCTGGTAGTGTATACAACTGGCTTGTTTAATTCTATGCTGGATTTCCTGTGTAATTTCCATTATTTGTAAAGAATAATCCTGAATATTCGTATTGATAATTTTTAGAAGACTTAATACGTGTCTGTGTAGCATAGATTATCGAGATGCGCTGGTTTGAGTGAGCTGGTATTCGATCGAACATAAAATTCGGAAGATATTTTATATGACATTCAGATGAAAAGAAAAGAAAGGCTGCTTGGAATTATCTCCTCAGTCATTATCTTGATTACCCTTTGATTTATTTTGCGGAAGGGGTTTAAATGTGGGCTGATCTATCAGGTCACGCAGTATCGTTGATAATCAATGAATATCATATGGAATATAAATTTGTAATTACTCTTTTTCAGGAAGAAAACAATCTTGTGATTTTCGCGAAGAAGCATTTATTACGACTAGTCTGATGTACGTTCTAGACTCCCTCAGGTATTTCATCTTAACCTCTCCAACTTAATCACATCAGATTTATTTCCCTTATTTTTTGCAAAAATTACTATCGATATAGAGCGTTATACTTAACATTTTAATTGTTTTTATTTAATTTTTCTCATTGGTAACAACGTATTTAGGAAACCTAACTTGTTGAGGGGTTCAATGACTTTTCTGAAAAATGAACATGGAGACGAAATCATTGGTAATTAGTTAATTATTGAGTTAAGAAAGGACCTCAATCCGAAATAATTGCTAACGCATGAAATGTGAATTAAAAACGTTTTAAGAACTGCATCTCATAGAGGTTGGTTAAGGTGAGATAACCAAAGCTTTATTTCTGATCAAGTAATTTTAGGTGACGCTTACATTTACTCTTTGCACCTATGGAAATATATTTCTTAAAATTCAGTATGTTCAAGCGTTACTTCGTGTAAGGCAGTATCACAGAAGAGAAAAAAAAACAAATTTTTCCGCACGTTTTATTAGAGCGACCGGTTCCGCTATTGGTGTGGCACATCGCAGTAGCATACTGACGATGCTACTAACGAAACCGGTCGTGAATGATAAAGCTTGTAGAAAAATTACTAAGTTTGTCTTTTGTGTTGGAAATATATATTTCTTAGCCCCAGTATTATAATGCATACTTAGAATGGACTTTAGTTAATGTCCACTTTAAGGCCTGGTATTATAATGCCTTGTAAAAGTGAAGATTATATTTCATCTCCTGTGCATACGAGGATGATGAAATAGCATGGATATGAACTATAATCTTCACTTAAAATCTAAAAAAATATAACTCTGGGCCCTAAATTGGAAATTGGTTAGAGTTCATTTTTATAACACATCATCATATCATATATGTAATATATCATAGCTTTCTACCAAATATCACCTTGTCTGATCAGATTTCTCAGATCAAACATGCTTCCGGAAAATTGATTCGGCACACTTGATAAATAATAAACGCCAAAATTAGGGGAAACAGGTGTTGAAATCTCGCGAAACTCTTACTTGACGCGAAGTTGCCAATTATGTAGAGAAATGCTCGTTAGCCAAATTGCGGATCAGAGATGAACCTCTGTGTTGGGGAATCTTTTTTGTAATCGATAATCGTTTCGGCGAAATCTGCTACGCAGCGGTGTTCATGTACGTCACGCTTCTTTCTGGAAATTCTACCTCTTAACTGCCAATATCCTCGCTTTGATGAATTAGTTCCGATGCAGAGAGAGTCTCTTCCAAGAACAGACGAAAAAATAAAAACCGATTGAGATGGCCTTGCATGGTCTTGAAGGAATCTTGAGGATTGCAATCGCGGCATCTGAAAGCATCTCAACTGCAGTAGACATAACAAGAGAGATTCCTACGATAGCGACCGAGTGTACTCAACATAACATTCATATGGTATCTGTCAGCTATTTTTCCGTTGTGCAATGTATTCGTAATTGATGAATAAGCGCTTATTCCAAATAATTCGAGTAATGCGGACCTTTCATTTCTCAAAGATTCCATGTATTAATAACATATCGATGCAAGTCTGCTCATCCAGAAAGTATAAAAACCTCACAAAACCGTAATTCCATCTTATCGATTTAAGATGTGAAGAATTGTGGACGAAATAAAGGTCAGGTGAGCCTACCAATGTGTGAGGTGGGAGAGGAGTTCGAATCTCTAACCTAAACATTGATTCGTTACGTTTAAATTTATCTGCTATTATCGTTTGATTGCCATTTCTTTAGTACCGCAAGTTATATTCTAAAATTTTTTTCAATCTCTTGTGATAGAGAAAAGCTACATATAACATAACATCATAATGGTCTGAGCGAAAATAAAACGGTTCGGCGTTGGCAGAAGGGGCAAAACCAGAACTGAACCGAAATTTGGTTTTTTCGTTAAACCGGAGTGACAACACGAAGAAAAAATATTACAGTTTGATCCCCCTCGTCATGGGTGAACCGCACTCTAGAAATAAGCAAACAAGTGAAAGACTGTTCGATTTTTACATTTATATTAGTACCCTGTTAGCCGCTATATAGCTTATGGCAGTGGGTGTGAAATCACTGAATACGAAATTCTCCTGGATCTTTAATAAACCCTCCGGTATGTGTGCCTTATACTGTCTGGAAAAAGGGACATGTAACAGCTATCTGTTCTCGTAGAATCTCCTCGACGTTTGGCATCATAAATCGCATGTGCCTTTGGCGGGAAAATGCGGGAATTTTGTGCAGGCATGGAAATTCTTCCAAAGGAAAGAAAGCTACTGAAAATATGGTGCAAGTGCATGGAAAAGGAGGAGGACAAAATATCTGTGTCTAATATAATCCTTTCTGAAACTTCTTAAATTAATACTAACCAATGTATAATTTACATTTATATACTCCAAGTATATATTGGAACCATAAGATTTAGGTGCCACTGAAATATAAGTGGAGAAATTCTCCCAACTCTCAGTTTACCCAAAACCTTTCTCACCATTTTACCTAATTTATCCCTGAAATCTTTCACCTACACCGAAAGGAGCTAAAAATGAACTTCCTAAAACAGAGAGAAATCTTAATCTCCATATTGTTTTGGAAAATATTGTGAATGTATTAATTCCAGTACCATACTCCCCGCTACTCCTTTGTATGTACCCTTGGGAAGAACTCTCTCAAAGCCAAACCCCCGGAGAGCACTCACTTTACCATTATTCCCTGGCCCTCCGGACCTCCCACTTCCTATTCTCTCAACTCTACCTCCTGCATTTTTGTTCCCTATACACCCAGCACAACCCCCCTCTTTTTCGCTATATGCGTCTTTTTATGTTTAACTCCCTCACCCGATGGTGGTCGATCTGTGTCGAAACCGGTCGTTTAAAAAACATACATTTTTGGAAATATGGGAAAAGGTGACATTTCTTTTTTCTACATTCTTTTGTCTTTGGAGTAATTTAAATTGAAATGCATAAAAAAATGTTAGATAAATCCTTATATGACTTTTGAATTGTTTAAATATATGCATATGTAATTCAACCGTTTACACGAGATTATAGCGCATTAAAGCGAATTAAAACATCGAAAACGCCGATTACTGATGAATAAAACCTCAAAGGTTTAAGTTAAACAGATATGTGATATTCAGAAAAAAGTGATTCATTTTTGGTAGGCATTTTGAATGCTTTTCTCGTAGAATATAAAATACTTTTTCTTTAGTTGGGATTAAACTAACGACACATATCATGCCATCATCAGTGAAAACGTGAGATACAAACTGCAGAGTTTTGGAGAAAAATGTTGAAGCAACACTGAGTTCTTTTCAATGCTAGAAGTTGTTAATTTGTCGATCTTTGAAAATTGTTTAACCGCTTCGCGAATGACTTCACAAAGACTGTGGTTCGACTCAAGATCATCTATCTTAGCTAGCAGTCAGATTTACTTTGCAAAATGAAGTTAGAAATAATGGTCCCACTAACTCGAAGGGCTTGTTCGAAGGCAATTGAACCTATTATTATCAGGTGTTTTCACAACCCCTGCCATACACCGTAATGCGAGGTACAAATAAATTTTAATAGGTTCTGATTGTTGTTACATACGTGTGTTTACGATTCTTACGTCATACGTATTCTTAAATCCCCGCGGTTGCGTAGAAACCACAGATGGATGAATGGAATCTTCAGATTTCCCTTCATCGAATGATGTCTATAATGATTCATATTTTATTTATTTATTTGACTTATTTAATCTGTACTCGACGGAAATTTTTGCTACGTTGTAAAAATAGTCAAGCTTAAAAAATTCAAAATATTAATGTTAAATGATACGGTAAATAAGTAGCATTATTTTCCTTAGATTCGCATAAAAACTTCCGCTGTTGTTGGTAATGCTATTTAGAAGTAAAATAAACTCCAAATAACTTGGAAAACAATAAATTTTATTTTTATTCAACTCTTACGGCGAGGTTTGGCCACAATTGCCTCTCTTCCTCCTAAACTCTGATAATAATGTGTAAAAATAATATTACATTAATAAACTAAAATAAATTGACCAGAGTTAACTTTAATCTAGAGAAATAAATCGATAAATCGGCATATATAGCTACAATATTAGTTGTCTTTGACAGTAGATACATTCGATAGGCAGTTTAGTTGATAAATAAATACAAATAAATGGTTATTAAAAGGGTATAGATGCATATAAAAGCATTAAGGTTTGGATTGTGGAGAGAAACTCCTCAACTGAAGGTTTATGGAGAAAAAAACCCGTTACAACACAGAGGTAATGAATGCCCTATAACTATTTATACGTTACTACCTAAATATGGCAAAGACGAAGGCTTAGGGCAGAGTGAAGGAGTTTGCTTTATTTCATAAGGCTTTCTATTAAATCATATGTAAATATACGAATCAAGTGAAGCTTTCAAAGTCCGGTTAAGTTATATTCTTTCTCGGATTAGTTCGGAGAGTATCAATTAATCAAATCCTCATTCGGACTCCCCTTTTCTTATCCTATTATTCGAACGAACTGTCGGGGATTTTATTGAGCCTCTTATTGATAATTTAGATTTAGATTTTAGATTTAGAATTTTACCCCGCGAGCCGCCGATTGGCGCATGGCAGGGGGTGTATCAACACCAAATATTCGTATGTACCTAATCTATCCTGTTAGCCTCTCTAATGCCCCGAGGAAAAAACGACCAGAAGTAGCTATCTGTTCTAGCGATTATCTCCTTATATCGCTTGGTCGAGAAGATTTACGTCCATTAATCCTTCTATTTATTCTGTATCATCTACACACTTAGTATTTTTATCGCTATCATGATAATTACCTGTTTTATTTATGTACCATTTGTTTTTCATATTTTTTTAAGAAAAATTGTTTTATCTATGTAATGATATGTCTATATAATTTTACTGTCAATATTTATTTGCTGAATGAACTGGTATTAGTCATATTCAATCCATCCATATTCATCCATCTTATCTTTAAAGTAATGTTATTATAGATATATTTTTAGGGTTTCGCAAGAGTCATAGGGCGTTTTAAATCAAAATTACAACGTACTTCAACTTCGCATAAATTGGTGGTTCTTTATTTGAATTTATTCTGTAACATTTTCAAAATTAATCTAATTATTTATAAATTCTTTTTCAATTCTTGTAACTCACTTTCTCAAAATTCTAGACGAATCGGGGCATAAATCTCGTTTTATTTCGAATCGATGTACTTGATTTTGGCTCCTAATGAATTCTTTTTCCGAAATTCGAAACTTAACAAAATAGAAGTCTTATTCCAATTGCATTAAAGCAGTTATTGTGGGCAGCTCTTTCGGTGGACCTCGAACCCAATTCATTGGATTAAGAGTTCTGCCAGCAGACAAGAGGAATAAAAGTGTCGCGACTATGACGCAAATGAGAGAAGAAACCCGACAGAAAGAGAATTGGATTGATCTGCTGCTTTATCCAGAAAACTGTTGCTTCCAAAATATAATTAGAGTCCTTAAATCCCATAAAGGGCATTTAGTCGTCCCTTATCCGAGTAAATGCTATTTGGAACGATTATCACGGACAATCTCTGCTGCACTTCATATTTTGAATGTGTATTTACCCTTTTCTCTGTTTTGTAGGGGGCCTTTCCAAACCAAAGTGGGTCATGGATGGTCTCATAGTACAATATATCTTTGGTTAGCTGTAAAATATCTAAAACTACGTGTGAAGTGGTACAACACACGTGGTAGATTATCCATATAGTCTCACAAATGTTAAATAAAAAGAAAAATTAAAAGATAATTTAATGGAGAAAAGGAGGGTCATTTAATAAAAATTACCAATTTCTTATTTTATAATCCTTAAATATATAATCTATTTTTAAACATTAAATTTTTTGCATTGTTATGAGAATTCCTACAGGTAAAATATTCCATTCCCTAATGCCCCCATTAATGAATGAGTATTTCGCCACATCTGTTTTCTGCTTGTGCTCCTTGATTTTTAAATGGCTGCCGCGTCCAACATAACTAGGAAGTTTAAATCTGGCACGCAGATCCTCCCAGCCTTCTTCGTTGTTCCATATTTTGTACATTCCGGCTGATCTAAATGTCTTCATTCCCGATTCTAGTGATTGATTCTCATACAAAGAGAATGGAACAAAAATTTACTGCGAGCAACGCCGAGTAACGCTCATTTCGAGTGGTACGCCGCGTACTCATGTATTTACTTTCGGGGGATACTGACAGACCCATGACTGAGGAATCCGTTTTACCACGAGAGTGCGAGTTGGACGGTACGTGAAAGCGATTGGCGGCCATTTTAAACATTTTCAAATACAATGACGTAAATATGTCCAAACAGACCTACATTTGGGAATCACCCTGTATAGCGGAAATAGCACCAGCCAGCTTTAAAACTGTCTATCGAGGTTCATTAATTATTTGAACCAGATAAATAATAAAAATGTCAGTTTTAGTGCTGGAATACTTGGAAACTTTCCATCATCGCGAGACTTAACTTTTCCACTATCTATACGCGAAAGCATATTAGTTATTAGATTACTCTCTTAGCTGATGATTTTTCTTCATTAAATTTATCCATGGAAATTAAAATTGATACTGAAAAAACAACACTTGCCTTTGCTCTTCGCTTTTTCACAATCTCCAAATTGTTATCTAATACAACGGCATTAAACTAATAAGAAAGAAAAAACAGAAACGATGTCTGAAACAAATGGAAATATATTTCATTATATATTGTTCTATTATTGTGTTACTCTTCCCTCGGAACGAACAACCTCAATAAAATTACGAGTAATATCGTTTTTCTATTTTTCCTGCTTAAATTGCAAATAAAATACCATAATTAAGCAATATCTTTCTAGTAGTACTAATAGTAACAACGAAACCGCTCAATGTTTATTTATTGCATAATAGTATACTTTCGTCCAAGTTCGTCAACTTTTTTTTGTGTTAACGATATAAGAAATCGATGCATTCATTTTTACTTTCGTAAATTGTAAAGAGTAACATATTTCATCACTACAGACGGTCATGTTTATGAAAAAGCATGAATTTCGGCATTCTAGAAAAAGGTTAATCTGTAAAGATACAGGATTTTTAAGTACTCCGTCGCAGGTGGAGAAATATGGCTTATTCGAGTGTTCAATGTGGCATTTGTCTCCTTTTTAAGAAAACGCATTCATGTGAATAAATTTGATTCCAAATATAGTTTAGACCGCAAGTAAATTAGTCTAGCGCTGCTGCTGACTTTAATAGTAGGTTTTGACATGCCAACATTGAGAATGATCCTTGAAAATCCCTATAAATGTCGTCAGAAGATTGTTTGTAACCTAATTTTATTCTCAACCAAAATATCACCGTATATTTGAAATTCCAATAGTTTCTTCCGAAAGAATCGTTTACAGAACCAAAGAAAATATGATTGGACCACTACTGACGTGATTCCAAGTTGAGTGTTGTAATTATGTTACGTGAATCACTATTTGAAAAAATGCAATTCTGGATCGTCACAAAAGTAGCACTTACCATTTTGTTGACGGATCTTAATGATATTAATAACGAATGATCAAAGGTCTAGCAGTAGCAGCATAAACACGTCGTATAATTTAAAGAAGAAATATAAAGTTGATCATATTCATTCTCTCTTGCTTAAATTCGAACATCTATTTTGTGTTTTAAAGGGGTTGTATATATTTCAATACACGTAGGAGAAATAATCTCATATTTTATATTATATGATACATGAGAAATGATTTTAAACGATATTTAAGGCTAAGAATGTTGAACATGAGCCATCAACGCGTTAATTTCATTAAAATAAGGAAATATCTGAAAATATAAATTATAATAATAATTCAGTATCCGAAATTCTTGATTTTATTCTACTTGTACCCAACAATGGATATATATTGAAGTTTCTGTAAACAAATCAAACGATTGAAAATGTTATCCTCAGTTTGAAGGCGTCGATGAGTTATTTGAGTTTGCTGAAGGAGAGATACGAATAAAAATCCTGATAATCCACAGACAGCATCGCTGCTTTTTAAGGGTAAGCCATATAGGCTTGTAGTGGACCGTCTTAAATTTCGCTTTTCTATGCAGAGTGTGTTCAATTTCTGAGAGGTTTCGTGCTCAATTTCCGCAAAATTAAATAAGTAATTTCCATTTATAAACAAACAGAATATCGAAATAATTTTTCCTCGAATATTCAATTCCACGGAGAAACTTGGCGACACGGCTGCTCAATGAATTGCACGAATTGAAGTTTTCGACATTTTCGAAGAACAGAAGATATTTTATTTACCATAAGCTTTTTATTGAGGATCCGCTAGCAAGCCTTAACATCTACTTCATGTGTTTCACTCCCCCCCCTCTCCAAACTTTTCCTAGTTCTCGATTTTTCAGCTACTCTTTCTGTGTTTAATGTCTTTACGGATATTGCCATAGCATCTGATGTTGATGTATAATCGTTAAAAACTGTCGTGTTCTCCATTTGAGAAGTTGCTGTGAAATAGTACAACACCTCTCTTCATTGTTCGTTATGGATCCAAGCAAGACTTCGTCTATTACTGTGAATGTTATATTTGAAGATATATATTCCTCAAAGCGACAGCAATCAATTCAACTGTAAAATGACAAAACGACACTAAAAAATAGAGAATAGATATACATCTTCGATTCCCTCTTCCTTTTTGAAGCAAGTGTGTAATGAAAGCTAACTGTTGACCAAATGAACGGGAATATTTTATAGCAGTCCTTCGCCGTATCGAACGCGAACAATCGCAAAAACGTTGGCTGGATTTGATCAGATGTAAGTTGTGATGTCAACGCTCTGCTACGTGAAAATGAATTTGAATGAGACAGTTCCGTCCCAGCTCAAGTATAATGTGCGGATGTCATCAGTATTTCAATCGGAAGGCTGGTCAAAATGCAGTATCCGATACTCTTTATCTGATCTTCGCATTCATCCCTCTTTCACGTGAGGTCTTCCTCTCAGCATTTATTACGAATTCGTTTTGCTTCAAGGTACCTTCTACTACCTTCCCAGCCTTCTTTCTAACATAAACCCCCAAGTGAACTTTTTTTTCTGTCCGTTCGAATGCTTTCTCAATCCTTAATCTATTTATTTGTCTTCATCGCCCTGAAGTGGCGCCATTAAGTGTTAGATTTTATATCGTCATATGTTTTTTATCGAGAAAAGCGATTATTTTCGATTAGGATACGCATAGTACCAACTTTCTTTATCGAAAGATTTCGATTTAATTCTAATCGATAAAATAAACGTACTGAATCTCGACTCAAAAGGCCCGACCCGACCAATATGTATGTGTAAGGGACATCAGCCGACCGAAACCATTAATAAATAGGTATTTATCGATATTTTTCAATTTCATATAAATTTTATTTATATCGACTTTTTCTTTAATGTCACGTAATTTTATTTCCCAACTCGCTGGGAAGATTACGACAACCAACGAATTTTAGGTCGTTTAATTAAATATTTTAAGTCTAAACCCGATAAATTACTCTAAAAAACATTTTTTGACAATAATCGAGGGAAAGATTCTCATATCCCAGAAAAAAGAACCATCACTTTATTTCAGTTGTTAACAACAACAGTATTTTCTTAACGATAGAAATGACTTACGAATTGAAGTTTGCACTCTCATCAGATAGATATACTCTTACCTGTCTACCGTTTCTGAACAATAATTCGGGAAATTCATCCATCTTAATCAAATTCGGTCGTCAAATAGAAAAAAAATTTGCGTTAAATTTGTGGAAAAAACTCTTGCGAAAAAGTGGTCTTCGTCCGGAGGTTGTGGTTTTTGCCGATGAGATGCCATCCCTTCGCTCTCCATTCGTCATTGACCGCTTTTTAGCCCAATTTTGCGGGAAATAGAAAGGCATTCTTATGAGATCACCTCGCCGTCCGTATATGTATTTGCAGATCCCTTTCTTTCGCACTTTACTAAGTAATAGATTTCCTGTGCGTCGTACGCAGTGACTCGGATCTCCTTTCCTCCTTCCTTTTCGTTGGAATATAATGCAACATCCGTATAACGACTCGCAGAAGATTTTTCAGTTGTTTTGCGGAAATTTTGATGAAAGTTCGAAACCGAAACATATCAAATCAGCAATCTACATTTACATATGTATCCTGCAGGCCGCCTATAGACGTGTGGCAGAAGGTACATGCACCATGACTCTACTTCCCTCATCCAGTCTACATTCGCCTAATATCCGCGGAAAAAATTGATTCTTAAAATGACTACTTCTAGCATCTATTTCTCTGATTTTTCTCGCAGAACGGCCTGTGTAGCAGGGAGGATATATGTAAATGTCGGCTACATTCTCTAAGAACGTACTTTCTCTGAACTTTTAAGTAAATTAATGTGCCTTCCATCTTTCAGATATTCCTATCCTACGTCCCTGAAGCACCTGAGTAACGTTCACTGATTTGTCGTAACAGTTTTTTACGAAACGTCTTCTGCTGTACTTATTCTAATTTCCGAATACAGCACTTTTATGCCCATACGCTACATGCATACGCAAGATGAGGCCTAACTAATACAATGCATCATCACACAAGGACTTTTTCTTCGCTCCTACTGACAAATCTCTTGACGAATACGAGTTTAAGTGCTCGTCCACATATATACTGATTAGACAAGTGATACATTACACAAGTACTAAAATGTTAGTGGATGGACAAATAGTTGAAAAAGAGAACATCTGAGTAAAGAAGAATGGCTACTGCGACATCAGTTTGCACGTCGCGGTTTTGATCATTCTTACCAAAGAGATAAGTAAAATGTTAGTTAGAGAAACGCACGAAAAAGAATGCAAGTTCTGGCCTTCTGATTGATTTGTTGAGGAAAAGGCCTTGATAACACGTAGAAGGGCAAATTTAGAGATTCCGCTTGTCATAGTAGTTGCAGATAAATAAAATGATGCATTTTTATCAATAAATCATTTCAGAGTAATCGAATTTTACAGATTATCAATGTGATTCTGAGTTAAATGTTTGTTTTCAATAAAAAGTAATTATGAAATTGATCGTAAAAACTTTAAATTTAATTTTTATTCTCAAATTGATATCTACCAGTTTATGTTGTTTTCATACTGTTTGATTTGGTCTATTTGAAAGAAAAAGGTAGGACAAGATAGATTCATGGTAATGATAGTATACTCATTTTGGAATCCTGTATGTTATAAAACTTGATATCAATTCTTATTAAAAAGTCTTTGTGATCCTTACGTTTTTAAGAATCCACAATTTTATGCTCCTGAAATGTGTTTCGTAGCAAAAAATTATGAAGTGTGAACTGATTTGAATGCAATAATAGAGCTGAAAACACTTCCGCGGGATGATACAAATTAATACAGATTTACTTCAGTTCAATCAGTAGAAGTGTACGAAGAGTTCCTATTTCCATTATTGTTGTAGTATTTCTTGAAGTAGCACCTTCCCAAATTGAATGTCTTAATGTTTTTAAGAGGAAATTCAGAAATTTCAGCTCAGCTGAAAAGGCAGCCAATTCTTAGTGTTAGGAATTGGACTGACTTAATTTGTTTTTCGATATAGACAACAGATTAAGCATAATTATAAAATATTTAGATGCAGTCACAGCATGCACCAACAAGGACCGTTACAGTTTCACGGTGGCCTTTTCCAGATCCCATCACCTCTCCCCTTGTATTATGATGCAGCACGTTTTGAAGTAGCATCCTGCTCCTCTACTTAAGTGCATATTTCTTTAAGTTACTTACTTACTTACTCCCAAGGCCATTTATATTGATAAGTTGATATTCAGACGCATTCATATATCCTCTCCATCTTCTGCATCTTCTTCTTTAGCTCTTCTCTAAATCGGTCTTCACGCGATTCCATCATCTCTGTCGCGGTTTTCCCTGTGGTTGCCTTCCTCAGAATTTCTTTTTAGCACCTCCTTTAGCACACAACCCTCCTCTTTTCTCAGTATGTGCCCAGCCCATCTGATTCTTACTGCTTTAGATTAATATTTTAAATTATATTTACATGTCCATGTGCCTAATAATCCATAGAAATTAATAAATAGCATTATTTTGAATCTACTTATAGTTCTGTTCTACGTATGTATTCCTAAAATGTTTCAAATATTTAGAGGTATCAATAAAATTGATCTGCTTTACAAGAGATGGCGATATGCCAATATTTCCTATTTACTAAAAGATAAATCTGAGGGATGCTTATATTGATTAGTTTTTCGAATTTTGTTTGTTTAATTTCCAAACTTTGAACAAAATAATCTGGAATTCTAGCTCACACTCTCGTTAATAGGATCCAAAACATGGGGAACTGCTTTGTCATCAACATTAGGGAAGAAAATTGACTGACACAATGAAAAAGTTGTACAGTGCGATAAGAAAACAAAACGATCATCATCGGACAGAGATCAAATCGAATTAACGTCATAGTCAACAGATGAATCACCCGAAACCGGTCAAGAACATTTTATTGTAGAATAACAGACGTAAGAGAGACGTATCATAAACATTCCAGACTATTTTTGGGCTTATAATATGACTCTCCTAATCTGTTGATGATAAGCCCGATTCAGAGGATTGTTTTCGGGATCATTAAATGGAATCAATGTACGCGCGTAAATTTATCGCGAAATAGAGATAAACAGGCAAAAAATACAAATGACAGAAACCGAGAATTCCACCGTTGCGTTAGCGATTTCCTTATCTCTCTTTTCGGTTTATAGTGCATTATATTTTCCATTGAAAGAGATCTCGTACTTTTCCATTTTCAGTACTATGAAAGGAGTTCCTTTAAACTTTCTCATGCGTCATATATCTCTCTGGGAATAATGCTTTTTCATCACTGATAATATAACTATTTTAGTACTGTCTTGGTTAAGTGGAGAGACGATCGTTCTCCCAGGAAGTTGCTTTAATTCTGTTCTGGATTGGTTCCTAAACAACAATATTTCTGTGAAAGATGAATGATAGTCCATAGAGAAGCAATTCTCAGATCAAAACACAAAAAATGCAGATGATCAGCAAGATGTATTGCCAAACGTTATCAACTCATACTTTATTAAAATTCAATGCAACCCTCTGAGTATTTGGATTTCCGTTATCAGTAGCGGGAGAGGAAACCAACATTTTCTTCCCCTCCCAAAAAGGGAAGAAAATGTTTGCCCTTTGTGGGAAAATATGTATGTTAAGAGGCAGTATGAGCTTAGAAAGATGGATTGGGTGATGAGCCATTTCGAGGTTATGGGAGGGAAATTGTAATTGTTTTAATATTTTCGTTACACCGCAACACACAGGGAATATTTGTAAATATAAATCTGATTCCATCTTTATTACATTTAGGGCAGAAGTTTGCCTGTCGCGGAAATGTAGGCAATTTTGCGTTCACTCTGTTGCTCAGAGCCACCCCATAAGACAAATCCTGGCTACACCCCCAGTTTAAAGTGTTAGCAAAATCACGATGCTGAGATCAACGATAAAAAGCAATTGATGGCCCAAAATTGTGTCTAAAAGTGTTTCGATTTCCCTTTTTTCAAAGATCTGCGAACTGATTCTGGCCTCATTCTAATTTAGATGACGATTTTGTGGGAAGATATTCATTACTACAGTAGTGAAAATGATAAATGGAAATGGCAGATGAATGAAGAAGAGACTAACCGCCGTTATCAACAGTGTATCCTCAGGAAAACTTGATAATATTCCACAATAGCTATTGGCGGAAAATTCGAAACCTTAAGGTTGAAAAGATGAAGAGAATTAATTAATCCGAAATAAGAACTCCTCTGATGAAGAAAGACGTGATTAAGATGAAGTTTTGGAATCACTGTTAGCAAAATCTTTAATCGCAATCAATTTAAAGAGTTTCAATTAAAGTTCGTCAGAAATGTTGCGATCATGATTAAAAGGAAGTATCTTCGTCATCGAGTTTATATTATGTGTAAATGGAGATTTATTAGCGCTGTTTTCAACTTTTCACAGTCATTGACGTTCAAATTCAACTTCAAAATAATGAAACGTTAAGTAAAACGCTCTTCAGGGCCAAGGCTATGAAAACAATATATTTGTAGGGATAAAATTAAAATGCGACGGCTGGAATTCGTATAACGCCATACGAAGATGGCAAACAAACAAAACTTTGAATGATCCAATGTAGAGATTTATTATTTCGAAGGTGACCTGAAGATGACCGTCAAACGGTCGAAATTGGTCGAATCTCTTCTGTGAAGCAAACAAAGTTTTGCATCTTTACAACCTTTATATTTGTTGTAACGGAAAATCGAAAATAAATCTACCAAGGCGAGATACCAGAAATTAAATAAACAGGGAACAGAATATGCCTCTCACCACTTACACGTTAAACATCGAAAATTTTGCTGCAAAGAATTTTGAGGGAAATTGGATGTTTAAATTTTTTGCAAATAATACTTCAGGAATTAAGGCCTTAACTTCCCTAAAAAAACATGAAATGAGAATGAATTTCACATTTGGTTTGGTCAACTATGTATCAGTTGGTCTTCTGTATCCAGCAAAAAGATATTCCATCTTCTGCAAGTTAATCTAGTATAGCTCCTCGATAGCTGTATCAAGCTTTCTTTTCCGGCCCAATCTGGTTGAAGCCTTCTCAATGAAAGGAGTAACCCTACTACGGCGTTTGCTTGCAAAGATCAGATGAATATTCAATCGCATGGTAGAGAAACACCAGTTTCGGCGGAAATGAATCGAATTAATTTAAATCGATTGTTAATCCGTTTTAATAGTTCGGAGAAATATTCGACCTAATTCTCATGGCATTATTAATGTGAATATCAATAACACGGAAACGCTGGAAATCAAGCCATCGATTTCAATGTTAAAATAATCTTCAGAAGAAGTTGATTTAGTGCTATAAGGTTAGTGGACGTTATTTCTCATAATCATTCTCGATTATAAAGGAGGACCACCGATACTTTTCCATTCCTGGAATGGTAAATAAAAGGAGTTTGGCATAAATATGTATTTATGGGATTCAATACAAGTTCTGGTGTTAGAATAAGCAGAGGGAAATCGGACAAGGTCGATCTGTTTTTATGTAAGAGAATTTAAGAAGAATTAAAAAAATGGATTGGATGCACAGGTGGCCGGAAGTTATTTGGAGGAGATAATCAGATTTTCAGGGTATTCCAGGGTTGTGATTTATTCGTTTTTAAGAAATAAATAGGCGAGATTAAAGGAATAGTTTTTACGTACAAAATGGTCGGCTGGGTCTCAAAACAGAAAGCTTCCATTTACATAGAAAATATAATAGGATATATAAAATATGATAGAATTTCAATGAAATGTCGCACTTAATAATTCTTACAAGTAGAATATATATTGTATACTCGACGTTATGTTATGTATATGCGTTATTGTATTTCCTCCTAAGATTTTAACGTAGCGTGTCTGATGGTTACTGAAAAATATCTGGTGGAACATCCTTAATCACAAAAACAAACAAATATATACTCTCCACAGTTAAATAATTGCGGTCAGTGTATGTTTCTTTTTATTTGTGACGGTTTTATGAATTCAGTTTTAAAGTTAATATTGAATAGTATTTTTATTGAATCATTCGATTGTAATTTACGTTAATTGCCGCATATTACGCTTTACTTCTCTTTCCATTTATCAGTCCATTCGTTAATTATGTGTGTTTTTGCAATAATTGTTAGAGTAATCATAATACCCCCAGATTTCAAAAGAACAACCATTCAAAGATACTTTTCTACTTTCTTGTTTTTTCTCGAAAACAGAAAGAGTATATACAAAAGAATGTTTTTATTCCTTTGGAAATGGCGACTAAATTTGACACTGAAAGTTTGGCAAGGGTGGCAATAAAGGCTGCCTTTCTCTGTTGCTTTTTAGAGTTGGTATTATAACTTCTTGTGATGACGGGCCAAATACCATAGGTGAGACACAAATAAAATGGAAGAGGGAACAAACTTACTTCAAAAGCATTCATCAGGGCTTGATTTCGGATAGATAGCTATAATAATAATTTATTTGTAGGTTTAATTATAGCATCATACACAAAAACTGTTTCCTATGTTTCCAATTTTACAATGGAAATAGGTTTTACAATATGAAAAAAAAAGAAATACTCATAACTACAACTTACGACAAACAGTATTATAGAAAAGAAAAACTTTCAGGTCCTGCTAAGTCAGAAACTTGTCAGCAGGTGCCTACTTATATTAAATACATGTGGATATTAAGAAAATATACTAGCCTCCCATTAGCAATAAACTGTTATAGCAGTTTAATATTTTAATAATAGATAGTTATATAATGGTAATGATAATGAATAATAGGCGTTATCCGTTTTAATTATAATGGATAATAGGCATTATTCGGCTAATTCATTTACAATTTCCCAGTAAATATATTCAGCTATAACCTTTGGAATCAATTTTAAGTGTTTCGGTCCTTTTAGTACTTCACAGTACTCGTAATAAATAGTCATAAGCGTAAATTCATCAGGAGAATTTTAGCCTAATGTGATAAATACTGCGATTAATTATTTCTTCTTAGGATTACCCAAGATTCGAACCCGGAACTTCAGTGTTGGTGGGTTAGTCCTGGAACCAACAAGTCCGGCTTAAAATAATAATAATGCGAATTTATTAGGGCGATACTGAAACTATCAAGTCTCTTCTTAAAATCGTGATACAAAAGAAACTAGTAAAATNTACCGAAGAACTGACCCGGTTGTCCACCCGTGAAGACTTCTACAGCATTATTCACCGGGAAAACATCAAATCCTGCGTCATTATTATTGTTCGTTATATTTGTATCAGCAGATTTTAAAAATGCTATACATCTATGATATAGAAATCAGATAGTCTTTTAGATGATATATTTATGGAAGGCAGTTCGTTAGGTATACATCTAGAGTAGGGGGTGCGAAATGTGCGTTCGGTGAGTGGAAGGAGTGAGAGGAATTGAGAGAGGCGGCGATGAAGGCTCAGGTGCAGCGAAGGCCATAAAACAGAGAAAATGGGATGGGAGTGGCGTTGAATTCTTAGAAAATGTGATTTTGGAGGAAGTTGCTTTTACCTTTGTTTTCGAATGGGAGGGCGGAGGAGGGAAAATGGAAGGTGTAAGATATTGCTACTCCTGGAATGTAGATGGCGGATTTAATCGTAAATTCTCAAAAAAGGCTGACTTTCCGTTAATCACGATGATTAAAACATCTACACGATTATCAAGCGCGCATTGTAAACCACTGTTCCTAAATGCTTTATTCTATTCATGAAGATGGGAGGTAAGCTTTGGATCAGATAGTACAGTCTCAAGCAATGAAGTGTCTATTTGCCTAGTCCTCTACCATTTTATGTGTTTTGCTATTTGGAAAATTTGACGTTAAGTTGAGAATTTGAGATCGATCATTCACTTCAGTTAAGACAAAATCTACCAATCGTTATTTTAGCCGGCCTTGGGGGCGTAGTGGTTAGCATGCTAACCTTGTCAGTATTAATGCCGTCCTGGCATGGTTCTTTGAGTTATATTGTGATATATAGTGTATGGTTATTTGGCCAGTGTATTGTGTGTTATTTGGGTGTTATATTGTGTTTTTAGTTGAGGGTTAGTTGTAAAATTGGTCTCTTTAAGACTAAGATTTGCCCGAAATATGTTCATGATCGTTAATATCATTATTATTATGATTAGTAAAAGGATAGATTTGATCAATATTGAGCCTTTAAAATGTCCCTCTCTATCCCAATGTATTTACGCTGACTTTGGCAAACATTTAAGGGTTTGCTTTAAGGTAAAATGAATTCATCAGATTTGTAGAACATGTTCACAGGTTCGAGAGGACGATGACGAGCAATAAATTGATGAGAGAGCGTCGATGTCTTCTCGATGACGTTAGATGATGTTGTTCTGTTGATACGCGATGAGGAAAGCGCGAGATTGATTGAATATCCGTGGAAATCGATCTCGCAACTCGAAAGCGAAGTTCATTCTGGGAAAGGGCGCTTAAACTATGATAACGAATGAGATAAGATCCTCGCCGAGCGTAATCAAAAGCACAATGTGTAACATTTTGAGTTTATATTAGGAAAGGCAGACGCATCGTCAGCATATCAACTAAGAAACATCTGATTGGCAAGATGCTGAATGCTTACTCAACAACTTAGATTTGTAATTCCTTCGAATGTATTACTTAAAGCAGAAGTGAAATATTTTCGACTGAAACCTAATTTCAGATGGAAGAAGAAATGTTTATTGGATATAGTGGATTATACGTGTATTTTACATTTTACAATGAAAAATCGCCAGGACAGATTGCTGCTTCTGGTCGATTTAAAAATCAAGTGCGTAGCTACAGCTTTCGTCAGTCCTACCAATGTCACCCATATACCTTATCATATCTCATAATATCCTTTGGAGTTCGTAAGTCGTCATAAATACTTGGGAGTTACTCTCAGAAGTAGTCTTTCCTTCAAAGACCGTATACGAAGCGTAGTAGGAAAGACAAATGGGATATAAAGATTAGGCAGTAATATTCTGTGGAGATGCTCATCGAGAGTAGTAGAAATTGCGTATTTTTCTCTCTTAGAATATTACTGTGCGATCTGGTATACTCTCGAAGTAGGATTAGTCTATTATCTGGAGATGGTTTAACATAGAGCAACTACATTTGAAGGAGATTTCTGATTCGACAGCGGTGTTTCGGTTATGATAGGGTCCCTCGGATTCCCTTAAGAATGGGAGAATTAACTACCAGAGGTAACTATTCGAAATAGTTATCCCTACAGATCTCACCTACTAGATGGTTGGCTTAATTATTCTATTAACAGCGTTCTCAGAGAAAGGATAAAAGAAAGTATTACAAGAAAACAATCACCAGGACGAATAACTACTTCTGGTCCTTCTTTTCCTCGAATTAAATAGTTAAAGTTGTTAGGGATATCGGTATTTATGCATCCCCTGCCACTCGCCAATGGCGGCATGCAGGATAAGAAAGTAATAATACTACTAGTTTATTTAACATATTAAAGATAACCTATTACAATAATAGTAACCTTCTTAATATACATTATGAGAATGTTTGTGATTATAGCATATTCGAGGTTATCTTATTAAACAAAAACCGTGCAGTTGTACATTGAGCATGGAAAGACCCCCCAAAGATGTGTTGGTACAGAGCAGTGGCCATTAAACAAAGCATGGCCCAGAGCCAGAACAATAACATAGCAGGAAAGTGTTTTCGTAAGTAAGAAATGAACAAATCGAAAGAAAAGTTAAGTACGTATAAACAGTGGAATAAAAATGGTCGAACGGCAAAATTGTGTTGGTTTATTAATTTGTCAATCGCAAGATTATTAAGAATATGCGCGATCAATATTCCCATATTACTGTACTTTTCATAAATTCCTCAGTTATCGTGAGAATGAACGCTGTGTTAATTACTGTAGTGTTATGGCAGCGATTTGATAATTGGTCATTCCGATGGAAGAAAGAAGGGTCTTAAGAAGAACGCATTACATTTAGTTACAGATAATTTTATATCTGTTTTTGCTTATTAATAATAGCCTACGAAAAAGTTAAAGATGTTTATATAGCTACTATGTTATCGTTTATGGTATTGTAGATTACAAATATCTTAATTTGATTATTGCCCACAAATTTGTCCAAAAGTTATTTAGCTTACCTACCTAAATAGATAATTTTCCAAAGAGTTTCCTATTATGTTCACATATTTTTCGATCCTTTTCTGGGCCACATTATACTCCACGAACTTTAAATCACAATCGTATGGAAGCTATAACATTTTTTCTCGGAATATGTGCCATTTATCAGTTCATCGTTCATCTTAAAATAAACTTTCTTCGTTAAATGATGGGAATAGAAAGTTTGAAATCCCCACACGGTTTCCCAATATAATATTCTGTGTTTTGTCTTCAAAGGTATTCCTCCATCAAAACTCGAAATTTTTTACTTACATAATATTTAGACCTTGAAAGCATAGTTTCGGTTTTTCCTTTGCCAAGTCATTTCCGGATTTGGAAATACAATAGAAAATCCCAATTTATGAAAAAATTTTGAGATAATATTTATGATATTCTGCGATTAAGAAATCAATGTCTGAGTATTCTGAAAATAACTGATCACTAGATCCACTTATGATTCGTTTCCATTTCCTTTGTTTATGTTTCTGGATAAACGAGAGAAAGGAAACGATTATATCAGTAGTAAAGATAAGGGCCTTGATTTTAATTGTGGAAATTTACTGAATAAGTCGTAGTTGTTTTAAGTAGGTCAGTAAATACCCAAATATAAATCTGAAACATCATAATTTTGAATCGAACTAATATTCACCTGTTAATTTTATTGCTATTAATGCAAATAATTTCTGCTTGGAAAGAAATTACATATTCATAACAAGAAAACGGATAAAAAGTTAAGAGATTTCCTAATAGACAGAAATTATCCAACATTCGTACATTAATCATTAGTTTCGAGTTTCAAACGCTAACTTATTAAAGTACTAAACACGTTTTATTACCTCCAATAAAAATCATTTTCTATTTTGTAGTAGTAAACACGAAAAATTATTGTTAGAAATGTGATAAAAATATTATTGTTCGTAAAAATCTCAATAGTGTATTTATTATCACTCTTCGTTGATTATCAGCTTTTGAACCTTTCCGAAATTCATTGTGGGGATTTATTAAATATTTACATAAAATGGGACGGACTTGTCTGCTAGCCGAAGACGAAAAGTAAGATGAGTAGGGAATGACCGGTAGGCTGATGTACGGCGGTGGTCCCCGGGACCGCTACGGTAGCCGTGGAGTCCTACCGGGAGCCCTTATAAACCTTACTTTGGTATAGAAGTACTTTTGTAGATCATATGTGTAAAAGTATACGGCATATTTCATATTATACGATAAATAATAACCTTAATATTGAGTATCTGTAATTATTTGTAATTACTACAAGCATTAGCTCAAGTATTCTTTATTTGTAGCAATCACGTATATTTGCATACATTTATTTTACCATGATTTATATTAAAAGTAGTTGTTTTATTAATGGATGTTAATGTATTTAATTAAGTATAGATATATTGTGAAGGCTATTAAAAGTATGTATTGTATGATGCTGCCACTGGATGACAAGTCAAGTAGCAGCGGTTATTTTTAATGATAATAAAAATAATAATAATTAGGCTTGTGCTATTGATGATTGACTGTATTAAAGAAGGGTATTGAAGAACCAATCGCCCATCTCTGGATGCTTCCAAAGACCAAACTCAAACATCTTAGAGCCCAGGAATTAATGAAGTTTAGATAAGACGAGAAACACCAAGGCTACTCAATGAAGCTAACTATACACAATCGCTGTGCTAAGCACCTTCCAGTATGCCGGAGGAAACGTGCTATGTACTCAGCTCTTTAGTGCTTCTTATCACATATTGTCCGTTTAAGGGAGGAGTTCTTAAATTGATTCGTCCTCGTGTCTCTAATTCCTTCTTCGTGATCTGCGTGAGCAGAGCAGGTGATCTCTTCTGCCCGTGCAGAATTCCCTCCGCACTCGTTAAATGACCTTACTCTCATTTCTTCTTTGAATCCCCAATCTGATTCAGATAACACGATGGTAACGCTATTTAATTATGAAAATTATAACGGGACTTCCGGATAATCGAGTGGGCTGCGCGTTCGCCTTCGGTTGAAGCAGTCTTGGGTTCGATTTCCGGTGGAGGCCCATTAATGCGAAATGACTTCGGTTGTCGAAGCACTTTTACTACTAAATTGTAATGTTTAACGTATAAACGTATAAATTATAATAATAACGTAGTAATTGAAAGAGATGCATTTCACATTACTAACGTTTTGTTGAGAATTATTCTTTCAATTTTATACACTGATTTTTTTTTAATCTTTGACTGAATAAATTAACGCAAAAATATCTCTAACCTAACACAAAGTATTTGAAACCGTAAGGCGTATTGATCGATTAGTTTGTAGAATATTACCTATTACCGGTGGAAGTTTTTAATTATTAATTAGAAACTTCTATCAAGAAATATATCGGTTCGCAAGCTTCCCATTCTTATAATTCTTCGGTTACATCAGTTAAATTCAATTATTTCAGGAAAATAGAACAATCCTGGAAAAAGAAAGAAATTATAGTGTATTTGCTATTAATCATAAATTTATTGCCTTGATTCTTTGATTTTCCGGAAACTTCCGAGAATTAAATGCTATGCTCGAATTAAAGGTCGGTAAATATATTACATAGATGTCATTAGCTTATACATCAAACATAATATCATTAATACAACGATTTTATGTACAGAATTATGATGTATGATAATGATTTCTGTATATATTCAACCAGCAGATAAATACTAATTCATTTCCTGTTCTATTCCACCTGGTATTATCGTCAGGAGTTTCAGCCTGCAATTCTTTCTTTCTTTGGGTATTTTTATTTCAAGGTTCACTCTGTGATATTTATCAAATACAGAGTATCAATGGTAATTTGTAGTTCTTTCTTTTTTTAGAGTAATCTCCAGGTGTTTAAGGCGAAAATGATCTCATTTACTTGACCTACTAAATCAAATTCAGATCCGAATCAGGTAATGGAGCATTTACCTCAAGTGTTCGATGACGAGCGAAGATTATCACAAAACGTAAACACAGACGTCTTTCAATGAAAGATACGGTTCAATGACGCTCGTTCATCAGTTTGAAAACATCGATAGCAAAGGGAAAATACCGCGACTTTTCGCACTAGATCTTTGACAGTTGAAAGAAGTTGGTTTTGCAACTAAAGAAACCTTCCACTTTCGTTAAAAAGAAATTCACGTTCTTCGAATGCTCGAAAAGGAAAACATTGGGAAATTAAAATTTACTTTGCGGAATTTCGACGTAGTATGTATTTGCTGATTTTTCTTTGTTGCTTTTCTGTCTGTGTTTTATTCAGCAAATCCTGTTAATTATAGGTTAATCCACTAACTCTATCCTAATTAGAGGTTAATCGCATTCTTAGTTGATTAAGTGGTAGAATTCTTCCCTTCAAGAAATATGTGTGTATGTACATACATATGTTGCAGAAAGTTCATTTAATTATGAAAAAAACAAAACCTGGGAATATTCCCAAGGAGAAACGAGCATGAAAAGTTTGATAGGACCAGGACTCGAATCCGGTTCTCCCAATTTCAGGTAGGTTGCTCTAACCATTGTCCTGGGAAGATAGCTTAATGGTTAGAGCAACCGATGGACTATTGGGACATCCGGGTCCGATTCTCAGTCCAGACTTTAATATGTCCATTTCTAATTATGATACTTTCGATAACAATTCTAATCTTGTCTGATGGATACTTAATTTGCGTCAGGATTATGTATTTTATGTACAGTGTACTCTTGCATTTTTTTGGGTTCGCTCTTTCCTATTTTTTAGTACAGTAACATCCCGACTTGCGCCATCGCGGATTTCTTCATTTTCCTCTCTCGTAAGAAACTTTGCTTATTCGTACTCAGAAACGAGATGGAAACAACGCCAGATTAGATCACGTCGCTCATGTGTAAGAGGAAGTTAGAGTTGGAAGGTGATGATGCCAACGAGGCGTTGGATTCGCATAGTCAGGAGCTGACAATCGATGGATGCATATTAGTGAGATAGCAAAACGCTTCTGAAGAATCCGATATTTCAGACCCGATTCCATCAGAAAAGCAATGGTAATAGTAAGTTGGACAGGAGCTCTCTGCTCAGTTGAGAAACGCTTACAAATAGTAGAGAACATAGACTTCAACGACGAACGCGTTATAGCTGCATAGTAAGGAATAGAAATATAAATGCATGCTACGAAGAAATTTTGCGTGAAAAAAGAAGCTATTGTGTAGTCATAAGAGTCTGTTAGATTTTATGAAGCCATCGACATCGAAATAACTTCGTATGTCGTAACTCAATTATTTTTTTTTATATTTTAAATTAGTATGCATACAGAAGAAATATTTTTATTAATTTTACTCTAGACAAGAGCTTTTGCTATTTCTTGGTCCCAATAAAGCAAAATATAATGTATTTGTAAGAAAGGTCGTACCTCGAATTTCGCGAATCCGGTATGCGCGATTAGCTTCGGTCACACCATTTGCATAACTTCAAGGAAATACTATATATCTATTAAAAAGGTACTGATTTTTTGTCCCGTAAATGCGTTTAGAGGAGCATTTCGTGCAATTAATTCATCATCGGTAAATAGAGGTATTATTGCAAACTACAAACAGAGTCATGATATACAAAATTGCTGTCATACAACAACAACTTAAACTTTTCTCTACTCATCATCGCCGTTTATATCTGCTTTCATATTTCTGTATAACCTACTAATTATGAAAATAAACTGTCCCTAAATTTTAGAAGGGATAGCTCAACGGACAGAGCACCCGACCGGCAATTGGGAGACCCGGGTTCGATTCCCGGTCCCGTCAGACTTTTTTCAAGTCCATTCTTCCTTGGGAAATAAATCTCTGTTCGCCGTCCCATCTCACTAGTGGCTAAGACTGATTTGCAGTAATAATTACATGTATAATGCGCTATATCGTTTAGGAAGCTCTCACCAAAAAATTATAGACATATTGAATTGTATTTTAAATTCAATTAAAAAATATGTAATTTGAAACGTTAGCTAGAAATTTCAAATGTCCTTTGTTACGTTGAAGTACAAAAATGTATATATGTAATGTAGCTTGTAACACAATGGGTATATCACGTTGAAGAATTAAATAACAAACAAATAACGTGGAATAATTAACATTTACATGTAATATTACAGTACTGGATCTATACGAATGTTACTGATATAATACTGTTCTTATTTAATCGTTAAGGATTTATTTACCGACCATGTTTTGCAAATTTTTATCGATTGACGGAAATAAAGCGATGAATGTTTATTCTGTTTTTTGGATGTTTATTCTAATTTTGACAAAGTTATTAACTGTAAATTGTAAATCAGTCAAACGCGTTCAAACTATCACGTGCAACCTAAATGCGCATCCGAAAAATATTGTTCATCTTTGCTACACGTTTTATCTTGCTAAAATATTTCGGAAATGGAAGAAAGCATAGGCCAAAGAAATATTTATTCGTGAAAATTATCTAAGTTATTGAAATGAAACTCGAAGGAAAGTATTGCAAAGTTAGAGGGAATGTTTTATTTCTTTAGTCTGACCAAATGACTCCACTTTCGTAGCCTTCCTCTCCCTGTCAATCCATTTGCGCTTTTGCAGTTCACATGTCTTTATTCATCGAAGTCTCATCTCTTTCTTAGCGCATCCTCTGACACTTCCTTCTGCTTACCTCTTCCTTCAAGAGAAATTCCAATCACATCAGTGTCCATATCTGAAGATACATTTCACTCGTTGTGCACTGAAGGCATTCTAAACTCGCTGAAGAGGGAACGGGAAGAGAGGAAAAAATTAAAAGGCGTGAGAATTATCTATTTTTAATGATAATTTTATTTTTAATTGATCAATGAGAAATTATCATTACTCAATTATTTATTATTTATTAATTGTATTTTATGATTATTTACTACGTATTATTTATTAATTATTTGTATTCAAAATACTCTCCTAATACTTGGATGGCATAATGATGAGAGTCCTTTCCTTACTCTCTAGAGGTCAACAGGGCTTGAGTTTACGATTACCGTGTTCCATTCTTCTTCCGAGGAATTCCAGGAGAAATCTCATTCATGTTCTGGAATCACTAAGCCCATTTCCGGTCCTTAGGCACCTCTTCTAATTAAGAGGCTAAGAGAAAGTGTTGGGTGAAAGACTATTATGAATGACTCCATCTTTAAATTAGAAAAATCGATTCTTTTTCGATGGATATTTGCAGATCCGCGCCCAGCCTATCCGCCGCCCGGGTGCAAACATAATTTGCCGCTCCTTAAAATTAAATACTAAAATCATATATTCCCTCATTTGCAGGTAAGAATTATTTTCTAAGACGATGAAAAACCAGTGTTTTATGACTTCGTTTCCCTGCTTACATTGATCATAAAATACCAGTAACTATTACTCATAAGTATTCCGTATCTTAACGTAGNGTTTTGTGACTTCGTTCCACAGCTTATATTGGTCACAAAACATCAGTAACAATTAATTATGCATATTCCGTATGCTGACATAGCAAATAGCCAGCCTATCTTCCGCCCGGGTGCAAACATAATTTGCCGCCCCTTAAAGTTAAATACTAAAATCATATATTTCCTGATTTGCAGGTAAAAATTATATTAAAATACTTTGAAAATCCAATGTTTTGTGACTTCGTTCCACAGCTTATATTGGTCATAAAACATCACTAACAATTAATTATGCATATCCCGTATGCTGACATAGTAAATAGCCAGCATATAGAATAGTAAATTATTAGTAGTTCGCATTACTTTCCAGTAACATTATTATCGCAGTGCGCATAACTTAAAATTATTTTTCGGAACTAAATATGAAAGTTTCTAATAAAATTGTATTGCAACATAAATAACTTTGATAAAAAATAATTTTCGTTTTGAGTTATCCCTAAGTCTTTACTCTATATGATTGCCAATCTTTAATTTCACTTCATAATTTTTCCTAGATGTCGTGTGCATCACACAGAAATCAACAAATAATGTTGTTGTAGTAATAATTGCGGTTGGCTACGTTTCTGTTGCACCCCTTGCACCCATAGGACGGCGCGGCTCTGGATATTTGAATCGATATTTTTTGGATGGATATTTCGTCATTTATGGACTTGAGCTTTTTGGACGGTTTGCGGGGTTGTTGAACAGATTAGCAGATTCCCACTATACAAGCGAACAGGTGCCAATCGTAATTTGGAACTTCTATAACGTGAGCACTTCATTCCAATGTCAAATTTCCATTATTTATAAATTCTGCGTTCATTATAAAAAGACTATGTTTAAATGAATAACACAGTAAATAATAGTTTAATAGAATAGTTTAATGTACTTGTACTGAATTACTTAGTCCAAAATAGGAGATTATGGTTAGTCTTTGATTAGTCGTTCCACATCATCTCCTCTGTTAGAGTCACCTAAGGATACAAATTCATGTAGATCATTTTTAGTGGTTTCTTTTTACAAATTTCATTTTTTTTATTTTAAATTTCTTCTTCGGCAACTACCAAATATTCTGATACAACTAAGTTTTCCTCAGTTATCCTAAATTCTTCGTGGGATGAATGGAAGAATTGCGACCCGAACGGCAATATTCGAAATTAAATATAAATTTTGGTAATATTGCCTGTTTTTGCTGGGTTTCATTTATTCTATTGCTCAATCTGATTTCGATTTTCGTGTAAACGGTGTCTGTCATCGAGATTAAACGATTGGAACTAGGAGTAGTCTTTGACAAAAAAAATAGCAAATAAAAAATAACTGCGGTGCGCAATTATAAAATTGCGAACTGTTGACCTAATATTTTATAAATTGGTAACATATATCACGCGTAGGTATGCATGAAAGAGGCCGAACCGAAAAAGTCTACGTTAAGTTATTTCTGCGAGGCTTATTAACTCCAATAATTTTACTATTCTTTATTATATTTATTTACTTTATTTATTCCTGGAACACTATCTTTAACTATCTTTAATGATGTATCCACTCTCATCAATTTACTTTCAAGTTCCTTATAAAGGCCTTCTAAAACACTTGCAAACATCGCTGTGATCCATCCACCTCATCACTTTGCCTCTAACGTGGGGAATATTACAGCGCGAGAAATTTCGATATTAGCTATTAAAAATACATCTCCAAAAGGAAGAATTTTCCGTCTAAATTTACAGAATGTGAGTTATGGGGAGACAAAGAGGGCTATCAACCCCCCTGATACTAGGAATATATCTAGACCTGACGAGGAACTTGAATTTAAATCAGATCGTGAAGTTTTTCCTCGATCAATCTACATCTACTTTATTAATCATGACAAAGTGGTGTCTGAAAAAAACAATTGGAGATGAAAAACAAGAAGATGAGAAAATTGGTCTTACATCCCCTTTTGCCACTTTGTCTCACATCACCCTTTAACCATTTCCCTCTTTGGGAGAGGTTCCTAGATCCGCTGTTGATGTGACTGAGAGATAAAACCACCGTCATTCTGATGGGTCACAACATCAGATAAGTACAACAGCTGATATCACTACAACGATAGTGACGTTATCGACAATTTTATGTAATTTTCTTTTCTGTTAGAGTCTGCACGAATTTCAAAGTCCGTGAAATGTGAGTCACGGGAATGACTATGAGTGTCACCGCATACTTCGCTCCAAAATGAATCATCGAGTCCTTTCTAAGCATCTCTCACTTTTTTCGGCGGAAGGTTAAACGGCTAGCGCAGCTATTTCCTATGGTTTAGTTTCTATGTTCGTCGAAGTCTAAACAACGTTTAATCGCCTTACGTTCATGTAAGGGATTCATGCAGGATGTTTGATGATCAAAAATGTGTACTGTCGAGAAGTAGTTGTAAACGAAGTGAGCTTTCCTGGGTTTGCCCTTACAGACACCGCACTTTCTTACCGAAAACGGAAGATTTATTGTTGGTGATAAGGAGTTGGGATGTTTTCTTTTGGATGTTTCTCAAGAATCGATTTGGAAATTGGCTCAGTGTTGAGAATACATCTTGAAACGCGTGTTTATGTTCTGCGGTATCAAACCAAAAAATACCGAATCACTGTCCGATTCAACCACTCAAAGTTACGTAATTTTTCGTGTGCTGTAACGTGAGCACACCAGTTTAAAAGAAGCAGCTGCCAGAGTAATCTTTCCGCAGAAACGGAAGTAAGCCTTCTTTCCTTGCATGGTCAACCAAATGAGAGATCGCTGGAGAGGGAGGTCAAGGGAACCCCACACTCCACTCTTCACCTCACTCCATTCTTCACCTCACTCCATTCTTCACCTCACTCCATTCCAGATTTGCCGTGCTGCTTAACTTCACAGGCATCTCCTACCGTTGCTCCTAATAACGCGGCTTTCGTACCATTCTTCGAATATATCTAATCATCTTTGGCAAAGAATCTTCTTCTCAAATGCTTCGCTCTTCGTTTTATTCCGCGTTATGCAATGTTTGAGATGCACCGCGTCTCTCTGGCCCTTGTTTACCTCATTGTGGGCGCCAATGACTGTGAGGAGCCAATAAATTTTGTGACTCGGCCTCCGAACACGGCCTTTCATCTCCCTTTCTCTCCTCAGTTTCCTCATTCGTGAGGGTCATCTTGCGGACAACAATCACTCTTTTGGCAACAATATTAATTTTCCTCTATTTCATCTTAAACACGTTATACAACATAATAATGATATTAATACTCACTCAGAAACTATAGAACACATCACGAGAGACTGATTTGGATCTTTATAACGCTGATCTCTTTAATTTTGTTCCGTTTTTTATTATTTATATTGTTGTTTAAATTTGTTGATCAATGTTATTATCATTATTGTTGATCTTCAACCATAATTGGCCTAGTGCCAATAAAATAAATAAAACAAGCGAATACAATGCACCGGTTAGTGTGGAATACACACAAAGACATGATAACATATACCAAATATACCTCGCATCACTAAGGAAGTTCAATGTATCAATAGAAAACCAACCATGGTCCCAAATAGCACCAACGCATGTAATAGAAAATGATTCAATCAATTCAATAGATTTAGAACAATAGACCCTAAATAACTCTTCATATAAAACGAGAAAAATGGACGTATCTAATAGACATCTTCATTCCGAACACAGTAAATATAGACATAAAACACAGAAATATAAACCACTGGCCACTGAGAGATAAAAGAAGTTTGAAAACTAAAATCAGTCTAACTGGTCCAATAATAATTTCAGCAACTGGTGTTATACCTGAAAATTTACGCAAAAGCCTCGAAACTATCAGAATATAAGATCAATTATTATTTAACCACAAAAAAGACTATAACTAGTACTCGCTCCCAATTAAGAAGATTTTTAAATGATTACTAAAAAAAGCAATAGATGATCCTAATCCCTTTGGTGCTCTGGATTCGGGATTGGTGAATGTTTCTCAGCCTTCGGGCTGAAAAGTTCCAAATAATGGTATTAATAATAATGGTATAACTTTGTATGTGATATATATATATAGTTATTAATACTATATATGATGTGATATTATATGACAATTTGTGGACTTTGTCAAATTTTATGTCATAACTCTTATCATATTAATAATTCCTTTAATGAACAAAATGGTTCCATTTACATCCACTTTAATGATAATTATTATTTACGAAGACCAAAACTATTCACTGACTGGAAAAATACGACTAGCCGGGACTCGAGCCCGGGACCGTGTGGTTGGAGCGGAGCACGCAAACCACTTCGCCGGTCATATTAGTTAAAAATAGGGTTGGTACATGTAACTTCCTTATAATAGTTAACGGATTCATCAACAGGAATTATGAATTATAGTTTGGACATCGGATAGAATTTGCCGCTTTTAAAAATTAAAAAAAAGCCTTTTATGGGCCTCTAATAGAAGATAGGTGGAATACATTGGTAGAATTTGTATTTGAAATGTGGCGTCTCAGAGGCATGCATATTTAGACAAGAGAAGGGTAGAAGATTTGATTTGATACAAATGTGGACCTGAAGAAAGGTAGAAAAAATTGGTTGAGCTTATAGAGTAAAAAAGGAGATAGGAAATAGGGAAATTACAATGCAATACAATACAAATTGGGCGAAATTGGTATATGGAAGTAATAGTAAAGAAGGATGTGCTAGAATATAATTGAATATATAAATTGTATAACACGCAGTGCCTGCTTAGTAACTGGAGAGCCTGGGAAATAGAATGAAAGAAAGAGTTATTAAAATTCCGAATGAAAATTGGAGATAACTGAAGATTTTGTGAACTATAATGTTTCCAAAAGCAGGGAACATTGAACTGAACACTTTAAGGGCAGATCGATTTTTATTTTGTTACTCGCTCCAAAGGAACTCTTACGCATAATTAGATAAAAAATAAAAGTAATAAAAGGGGGATAATGTCGAAGAAGATCGATACGGCCACTGACTCTTCAACGATTGGTTTTCTAATTCAAATTTAGTAATAAAAAAATAATGATGCGGTTTAGTGTTATGCAAAACTTGAATCTACGCGTAAGTGTGCCGCGGAAGGTAGTATGGGAAGCCCCTGTGTGTCTCTAAGCCAAACAGGTGCCACTGTGTGCCGCCAGTCGTCTTGATCGGCCGACATAACAGATGCTAAGGAGGAAACTTTCTTGACTGCGCTCAAACAGTGATTACAGCCTCTCTCTTATCTCTTCTTCGATAACAGCGATGAAGAGACGGTAGAATCTCGATTATCCGAGACTCGATTAACCGAGGTTCCGTGTTATCCGAGTTACGTACACATTTGTACGCTTTGCCTTTCTCACTTACAGCGGAACGCCACTTAAATTACTTTAACTGTAACTGCACCAGTTCAATATAGACTAGCAAGTGTCAGCATAATAATCTGGAGATAATCGGAGAAAGGAAATGAGAACTGCATCTGGACAATGGACGCATTTATTATGAAGGAAAGGAGAAAGATTTTATTTAAACATTCTTTATATCAAAGTGATTTTTTAATATTAAATACACGTCCTTCAACGGTAAAGTATGAAAATAGTATTTCATAATTTACGTTCTCAAGACGACCCTTCCGTATTATCCGTGTTTTCGACTATCCGAGATGGCCCCGGTCGAATAATTCGGATAATCGAGACTTCACTGTATTCGCATTCCTCCCTCTCCTTCCATCGCTTTCTTTTCATTCTAATTTCAGCGGATAACTAAGGCAGAATCTACAATGAGCTCCTCTTAGACGTAACTTAGGTGAGAGCGATCTAATGTAGGCGTCTTCCCATCTCCCCTTCCGCCCACCGAGAGAAGGTCTCCGAGGCCTTCCTCCCCTAAATCACCTTGTGCCAGTTTCCGCTTCTCGACCGAAACGACGGGCGATGAAGGAGCGGTTCCGGAGGTGAAAAATCAGAGTGTCTCTCCTTAAGATATCTTGGCCTCGTCCCAATTGTGCACACATGCACACACACGCGCTCGCACACTCGCACACACACGCTCCACCCTTTTATCCTTCTCTCTCTCTCTCAGCTGAAAGTGTTTCCGAAAGCCCTCTCCACAATGTTTGCTATTCTAAGAATCGCCATAGTTGAAGGCTCAGTCGCAGTAGTGGGACTGACGAGAAATCTTCTCTCTCCATTTACTGTATCTTTTATGTATCTCATCGAACTCAAGCATGGAATTCTGCGTAGGTATCATTACGTTTAAGACTTAAAAACCCAAACACAAATATGCGATGATAATAATAATAACAATAACGATGATATTAATAAAATAATAACAATGACGACGATGATGATGATAACACCAACAACAAAATAATAACAACAATGATAACAAAGATAATAATAACTTATTATTATTATTGTTGCTATCAATTACATCCATTTTAATAATTATCATTTTTTACGACCACCGACAACCATTCCTTGATCAGAAAAATCCGATTATCCTGATCTCGAACCCGGGATTGAGGGTAAGAGCGCTGGCACGTTACCAACTCCGCCAGTGCGGCCGATGGGACGATATTTTGATTACTTAATTTCTTTGTTTTTGGATTAAAAACTAAATATTACGAGCGAATATAAATCTTCACCTCTTTGAATAGGAGGTAGAAAACGAATCTGTCATTTTTTCCATTATCTCACTCTTCCAATCGTTACAGTCAAAGTGAAAATCTTTCGCGATTCCACCGGAGTACAAGTTGTGTACTTGACAAGATGTACCGATGGCCAAGGTCACCTTCTGTCTATGAGATGCTAATGGCGATGAAGGATAAACGCTGAAACCGAGTAAAACCGTGCCCTTGGTTGGAATCGAACCCGCGACCTGGTTAATAGAAGCACCTTCCCGCGCTGCAGCTTGTATCTTTCCTTCGATATTTTATCCTCTCCCGCATATTCTATCTCAAACCAGCTGTTTTTCGCAAATAGTATATGCACGACTGAGAGTTTTATCTCGATGAACCATGAAGTAAGAAAAAAATCGGGAATGGAATATGTTTTCTAAAGCTGGAAATCGTGAATTCTTAACAGTCTTATCTTACGATTGTCCGATTCAAGGTAATAGTCCATTTAATTGGAATGCCAATGCGGCTTTGCCACGGAAAATTCCATTATTTTCGGCGTCTGACTCAGCGAATTCGAAGATCCACTTCTGATTCACTACAGTTGTTATTTCATCGCGAATCAAGATTCTTATCATCGCCATTTTCTGGATTCCCAAAGACGGGCAATTAAGGATGAGCGCTTCTTGAAATGTAATCAGACTTTCGTCATTAGCCAAGGGCAGATTGTCTTTGATACATACTTCTCCACATTCGAATTCAAGCAACGGGATTCTTTATTTAATTTAGAGGTGGTTTTTCTTTCCATCGCCATGGAGAACATTTGATGAATGTCTTCTTTACGATTTCCTAATTTTATCTTCAAAACTTCGGCTTCTAATTTGAGTGATCATTAACAGGGAAAGCATTCGCAGTAATTGAGGATGGACAGATTTCGTTCTTTATCAGAAACATTCCGAGAATAGATACCATTATGCTCATAATCGATTGGACGCATTTTATTTTCTTTCGTTTTCAGAAACGTATTCGTCAATCAATATAATGCATCATACTGCAGATACACATATAGATATTTCCCTGGGTCTATTCTTGTTTGTAAACTTTTTCTTCACTTTTTCCTTGTTTTTTTTTCTCATACATTACTTAGATTTATTTCGCAATTTTATAACTTTCTAATGATTCTAATTTTATAGTAAGATAAGTGCATATTCTGAACTCATGTTAGTCTTTACTAAAATTTTTCATGTTCTATTTCTCATAGTCTTTGGTTCACATGATCTCTTGATAATAGGTCAGTTTTTATATGCATTCAATTGTAACATTCCGAATCACAAATAATTTTTATTGCTGCCATATTGTACTTTTGGATTGTTCTTATATTTTCATTGTATTGTTTCTGTTAAATTATTAATAAATAAGCTCCTGGATAGCAAAGTGAACTCCCCGTTCGCTTTTTGACGAAAACGGTACGAGATAGGCTTTACACCGTAATAAATCATTATTTTCATGAAAATCAAAATCCTTTGCTTTTTTGTGGGTAGATAAAATTGTTATATGATATGGTTACAATTGTTAGATCCGATATGAGGTACTTGGTGAAAGTAAATAAAAAAACCAAAATTTTACCAGCAAAATTCACTTAGAATGTTTACTGTAAACAAATACCTGAAATTATTCTGAATTTTTGAACCATGTAATACAAACTTATTTGATGCGATGGTTGGATAGGGAATCCTCTTTCTCTTGAAGAGATTTTTTGTGTACCTTTCTATTGCTTTAAGTTTTGTATGTAGCGTAATATGATTTTACGTTTTCTGCTTCCGCCAATATGGATCTTCTAAAGAGTAATAAGAATACCGTAATATCATCAATTAATAAAGATATTATTATTATGGTATTAAAATTATATCACAAATAAATAAAATTTATATAATTATTTTCCAATTAATCATAACTCTATTACTATATTAACTATATGATCAACATTAAGTTTTGCTAGGCAACGAATGTTTCATTTACTAACGTATCCTCCGCAACTTATTGATTCCTATGTTATTTAATTCTTCTTCGTATTTCCTAAATCATTTGTTGTATTTACTCCCTGTATTTATGTATGATGAGTGGCTTTTTGTGGTAGGATAGTTGTAGTAGGTTTTAGGTCGGATTCTATGGATGTATTCTTTTATGTAGGCAAGTATCGGAACCTAAACAACGGCCTTGACTCGTTGTGTGATTAAATCAGAGACATAGGATTTAGTAGTATATCTATATCCAATTCTCAGCCACTTTTGTTGTGGAATTTTCGTCTAAACTCTTTTATGTCTGCAAAATACAATACATACCAATTATGTTAAATTGCAATATAAACAAACATTTTTGACTCGAACGTCACTTAAAAATTTATGAATGTATTTTAGGTATAAAACTGCCACCAGGCTTTCAGCCTAACCGCAGATATTGTGACGATTAAACGATTAAAAGGTTTTCTGCAAGAGCGGTCTATTAAGGTGTAAATTTACCGAATAAGGTCCAAGTAAATAATTTTTATGTAAATCCTTGGCCATTGACTATCTAATTTGAATTGTTCTTCCTTAGTTGATAGTTTAATTTATTGATTTGATTGTCATTTGCTCTCTTTTACGCTGCATTTTTAGTCCTTTTTCGGATGTAAATAGGCCTCCATAGAATGGGGATTTTCCAGGCCATTCTAGCAAGGTTGCGGGAGTTCGCTGAGTGGAATGAGCCCCCCACCGTACCGCAGTGTCCTCGGAGAAACCGGAAGGGCAACAGTGCCGTCCCCCGCTTCACTCCCGGGATTTCTCGCTCTTCGGAGAAAGGCCAATATGTGCCTGACATCCACTTCCTCCAAATAATACTTGGCTCCTTTTGTGCGTGATTTCAACGCTCGAATTTCGCCTCCTCCAAGAATCGGCTGACCTCCCCTATCTTCTCTCCTCCACTTCCCCGGCTTCACTCCGCAGTTTCCTAGTGAGCTTATTTTCTAAAGCGCAACTAGCTGAATTCCTCGCGTTATTTCTATTCTCTATGGAAAATTCGATGTGTCTATTTCGTAGCAATTACACTTCCGATTTAGCTGACCGAGGATCGGGTCAGAAGTGGCAGAAAGAGGGAGAGATTGGCCTCGTTGCAATGTCATCGTGCCTCATGTCTCAATTGGCGAGACTCTCTTTGCCTTCGAAAACTTCTTCCTGTGGATAAAAGAATTACCTGCGCTCTCTGTGATATCTGCCGCCCGCTGTGTATTTTTCTTGCAGTTGGGCAGCCTTCGAAAGACATTTTTTAGATCCGAGTTCTGTGATCGCTGTTTAGTGTTTACCTTCTGCTGTTCAACTGCTTTCGCAATTTTACTTTTCCAGATTTCTCTCGTGTGATCGACCTTTTCCATGTTTCCCAATCGATCCCTCGTAAATCTTCTTTTTTACTACTTCTCTCTTTCTCCATCTCTTAAGTCTTAATGTATTATTTTTAGGATTCTACGAAGAAGAAAAAGTGACATGGCGTGCAGCGCAACCTTCTCCCATCGGGGGCTGAATGCTGATGGCTAATTAAATGAGTGAGTACAATTTCATGGAGAAGAACTGTTTACCTTAGCAACAGCAGTGAGATCTTCGAGAGGAGTGGCCTGTCAACGCGTCTCCCGGGCCCAATGCTCTCCCAATTCGGAACTGTCGGAGAGAACGAAGATCATTTCCCAATCATACGTCAGTAAATGCTGCCTTCATCCACACATTTCTTCTCTGCTGCTTTTATTCGCCGCCTTTTACCGGTATGCGTCGATGGGGGCTTTAACCACCTTCAATAGAGACAATTATAAGTCACTTTGCTTGCGATTTCATCGAATGTCTACCGATTTTATTATTCGAGACGATTATTTATATTCGAGACGATTCTTTATTCCTCGATAGCCGAAATTTAAGAAGTTCGGTCGATCGTGAAAATGCGCGCATTTTTCTAAATAATTCCGTCTTTAACGAAGTTTTATCATCCCGCAAAACATTTAGCGACTTCATCTATAAATACTTTCTGCTATCTGCCGTAGAGCATTTGTCTGAGATGAGTACATACATCTTTATACCCATTTTCCATGCAAATCGTACGTGGAGAAAGTGTTTTTCTCAAGCGAATGATCTCTTTCATCTATCGATGGATGTAATATACAAAAGAGAGACGCACACACACAACTACGTCCTACAAGAATGTTTTTTTTTTAATTTTCTAAAGGAATTTCACCTTATATCTTCGAAAAAATTCCGCACAAAGAACCATCCTAGTAAGAGGGGACTGGCACATGTCGAAAGCTTGCCTAGAGTAATCTCTAGTCAAGCTTGAGTTCGCGAGTAAAAAGGTATTCTACAGCATCCAACTGATGCGGCGTGGATATTTCATGTGAGGTCTGTACCTGACGACTGTAAATATCCTTTTAGGGATTTTTTATCGCACCTGCCGATAACAGGCTTGAGGAATTCGGAACCAGCCTACATCAATTACATATGTGTACGTATGTACTCATATGTAATTCACGTACATATGTGCTATTTCTTCATGATGGCAACTTAAATATACATCTATAATTCTTTTATTCGTAAGTTCCTTTCTCAAAGGAATAAATCTTAGCGAATTTTATTCCTACGAGAAGGTTTACCGCGGAGTACTTGTCTACATTAGCACTAATGGCCAATCGTCGAACCACTTTTAAACACCACCCAAATATTCGGACAATGTTACGCTCCTCTCTTCAATTATTATTATTTACATTTAATTTATTTTAGTTTTAGTTGGGTATTCTCATGCTCCAAAGCATTTCTATGGAAGTTGCTTGTTCATATAATAGTTTTATTGGGTTCCCGGATAGCCAAGTGGGCAACGCGTTCGACTCAGGTGAATGCGGTCCCCGGTTCGATTCCCGGTGGGGGCCTACGTACGAAACGACCTAAGCTGTCGGAGCACTTTTAACAGTTCTACTACTACTAATAGTTTTATTGATCTGATGATGAAAGTAATAACCTCTGATACCAATGGTGAAAATATGCGCTATAGCAAGGTATAGCTGCGGCAAAATATTTTATTTGATTGATAAATGCGATTATCTTACCTACACCTCAAACCAAAGCCAAAGAAAAATGTTGCGGCTGTGATTCAACGGCAACAGCCGATTTACAGCTGCATAAAATGTTACTCGTATTTTCCAGTGTGGTATGGGCAATATACGAAAGCTTTTCGACAAATTCCTCGATTCAGAGTTTTTAGATGAAAGTAGAAGACATAGTTATTCCGGTAAACAACGAGCGCGATCTCCGAGAGGTGACGACCCAGCGTTACAAGGAAGAAATCGCTAAAACAGATTGTTACTTCTGGTCGTTCTTTCTGTAGAGCATTATAGATGCAAACATGATGGATTAGGTTAGGTCTTTGGTGTTGCTACACCCCCTGCCATGCGCCACTGGCGGCTTGCGGGGTATGAATCTAAATTCAGGGTGATTTAGGACATCGAACCTGAATCGAATACAAACCAGAAAAACCGGTAAGGTTTCAGGAGTGAAAGACGAACCGAAAAAATTAACTCGAACCGAAACCGAAAATTGTTATTTATTTTGTTCAGATTTTTTGTCCCCGACGAAGTTCATTTTAATTTATTGTCATTGGCGGAAGGTTTACTAAACAAGGGTAACCACGACTAGCTACTACGTTATATCAAGTCTTAATCTAAACTTTAGTGCGATATTGTGCATAAGGAAAAAGCTCGAAATAATAAAGCTTTCAGAAGAATATAATATTACAATGGTCGGAGGGCTCCCGGATAGCAAAGTGGGCAACGCGTTCGACTTCAATGAAAGCGGTCCCTGGTTCGATTCCCGGTGGGAGCCTACGTGCGAAATGACCTAAGCTGTCGAAGCACTTTTAACAATACTACTACTACAATGGTCGGAGCGAAAATAAAACGGTTAGAACCGGTTCGACGTTGGATAAAGGAGCGAAACCGGAACTGAACCGATATTTGGTTATTTCGTTGGAAGGTTATTCTTTCGTTATATCGGAGCGAAAATCGGAACGAAAATTATTACGTTGGGGTGATTTACTAATGCGGATAATGATCCTCCGAAGTAAATCTCATCTCCTTCCCAAACATTCAATCTTTAATGAAACTTAAGTTTGTTGTCGAAGAGAGGTTTGGTATAACCTTTAATATAAAAGTTAATTTCTTCGTCGTGACTGCTTTGAAGATGTCACCATCAATTTCAAACAGCTCAAAGTCACTCGGGAAACCTGGATCGAACTCCACGCTATGACCATCGTGTCACATTTGTCTCTACAGACACGAAAGGCGACTCTAGCTGTCGCACACTCAAAATTTATTTTACAACGAAAATTGGATAAACGCTTCGTTAAATAAAGTTCACAAACGCGCCGACGAGTTTCTTTTGTTCCTCGTTATCGTGACCTCATTCTGTCATCTTAGAGTAGTAACTTTGTCAAGTGTATTTCGACAACTAAGGTAATTTGGCACCTCTCGGCCCCCACCGGAGTCGATCCCGGTATAGCTCCCTCCGAAAGCAAACACGCAGCCACTTGGCTATACTAGGGCCTTTCTGCAATAATATCTTAATGAATGGATTATTTCACTTTTGTCTTTTGGCTCAAGATAGAGAAAAATGTAACCTTCACTTACTTTCGTCTTTTTCTTGTTTATGACGATGAAAACAGAAAATGAAAACACGATCGACGTAATATAAAATGAAAAAAAAAATACTACGAAAGATGCTGATTATTGCCATCCATTTTGCCTATTTCTGTCGGAATTCTATGGAATATGTTACTCATAAAGTCATAGTGATGTACTTACGTGGACTTTTTACGCTTATAGAACTCTTTCTCACAGAGAAGAGCCGAGGAACACTACCTCACTCCTCATCTTGTCTTGAAAGACTCATTCCCTTTCCAAAGTCTTAGAGAGCTAATAGTGGAAGGGTTGAGATTCAAAAAGGCCTTACAGCCGTATTCTGTACAGACATTCAATAATATATGCTAACTGAATGTTACAGAAGAACATCGCTGATTTTACCAGCGTAGTCTGCTGCAAAAATATCGAAATATTTTATCTACAATCTCTGAAAAGGGTATCGCTGAGAAAGGGTACTACGCCATGCATCATGGTTGCTGAATCTCATGTCTTTATCTATAGCGATGTTCTTATATCACTTCTCTTCCGAATGGAGGTTTTCTTTCTCTGGCGAATGAAGAGATTAAAACTACTTATTTACGGTGGTGTATGTCAGAACAGAATCTACCACTTGACAGATTTCAGCGAACTTCTGAATACTTATAACTCTGTTTGTGTTGCTCAAGGTCTACTGCTCCTCCACCAGTCGACTGAGGAGCGTTTATGAAGACGCCCATATTAGCATGTGCTTGTAGAGCACCTTAAACGATGAATACAGAGCGTGGAATTCCATCTTCGATTCGAATTCCAACCGATTTATTTATATTGGAGATCCAAATCGTAAAGCAAAATTGTAACGTAAATTATGAATATACATTTTGAAGGAAGCTTGTACGAACATTTTGTTCACTCTGATATATAAACGTAACCTCGAATGTTAATTAAAGAGTATTGCCATGCATTTACTCATATTTTTATATGAGTAAATACATGCATTCTACTTTCCTAATCGATTACATTCGAGTAACAGTCGCGGAAAAAAATGAGTTCTAGAAACCACTAGTTTTAGCATCATATTTCTCTGATGTTTCTCGGAGTATCAGAAAAGTCCTTGTAACTGTGAAGAAGAATAATATATGCTACATCTTCTTAAAAGGTACTTTCTATGAACTTGTTAAGTAAAGTAAGTCTTTTTTTAATATCTTCTCTCAGAGTGGCATACGTTAACAACTATCTATTATGCATTAAGAGGAGAACAAGTTATTAGTTTGGAATACGAGTATTCAAGGATAGCATATCTTTCCTTGAGTTTGAGGAAAGGATTAAGGTGTACTTTATATTCTTCTTTCCTGTCCTTGCTCATTCATTTCTGTTCATGAATCTTTTGATGGATGAAGAAATTTAAAGGGAGAAAGTCTGCCGCAGCAGGGAATCGAACCCGGGTCTCCCACTTTCGGAGGGGGGGCTCTGTCCTCTAAACTAAGAACGATCCCTCATTCAATTTCTTAGGCTATGATGGGACTCTGTGCACTACGGAGTTCGAATCCCGGCTGCGGCAGACCTTTTCTCTTTCAATTTTTTCATCTAAATTCCAGCATGTGAACCATGCGTTTCTCATCGCTTATTCAATAAGTTATGTTTTGCCGTTTATTCCTTAGGATCCTCTCATGCCGTATCTTTAGGATTTTCTCCACCTGTATTCACCCTAAGCATTCTTTTTATGACTCCCTTTCTTTATAGACTTAAGTTAATCGTTTGTCAATTGTATCTGGTTATTATTTATCCTATAATATCTAAGGTTAGATGGAAGAGAGGCCATTTTGATGTAAACTCGCCGTAAGATCAAAATAATAAAAATGATAATTTTGAGTTACTATTTATTTTCACAAAAGTAAGAAATCGCGTTCTGTTTAAGGTGCTACAACAATTACAACCTAGTAATTGAAATTTCTTTTGTTTTCCCATAGCGTTTTTTTTAACTTAATCTAGTAATCCTGGGATTTAGAAATTCTTAATCTTGTCATCCCGGCATTTATTCATTTCGGAGAGATCCCACTCCCTACTCCACATACCTCAAGCCAGCCGGCATAACATACTCCATGGTTGCTTTCACGTTTTACTATTTAGATATCAGTTTGCAGCTTGACAAATAACTGTGGTTACGTTCTCTTTGATTTATAAGTTCCTTATGAGATGCGGCCCTTTTGATGACATCAGAGAGTGTCAAATCCCGAGCAAGAAAATCAAAAGGAAGAATCGATTTCCTGCGAAGTTCCCCAAATCGTTTCTGGTTTCCCCAATCTGCTGCCTGGAATTCTCCTTTTACACGTTCAATTGAATTTAGTGGAAGTTCCGCTACTGATCTCATATCCTCCGGGGAATCCCGACCGAGAGCTTTTACCGTCGATTTAATAAAATAGTATTAATTGCGAAAGCTGTACTAATCGGAGAAATATTTAAATTCCTCCAATCGGGATATACACGTGCGTTGGCTTTCAAAGTTAATAGAGTGAAACTTGTCTAAAGTGACCTCTGACGGGACCATCCAAAAGAGGATATTTTAGATAGGTGGTCACTAGCATCATTACGCTATAGAATGTTAATAGACTTTCCCTTATTTAAATGATTTAAAAAATTCTCTGAAATTAATTTGTTTGCAAAAAAATATCACTTAAATTGAGGATATGAAAACACGGAAGAAAAAATGGAATTAAAAATGCGCGTAATAATAAGAAAGATAGCCTGATAGATAAGTTTTCAAAAAATATGAGACTTATACGAGTATACGAGTATTTCTATAAATCTGCCTAATGATATTTGATTTTATTATAGAAATATTACTATACTATTATAATATTATTATTTCTAGAAAACAAGTCAGTAATTATGAGCAAATTTCCAGAAAAACCCATTTTATATTTTCTACTAAACCTAACGTTAAATCCAAACTTTCGGGAATTAATTTTTTTTTGGAAAATATTGAATGTGAGAGTTTCAGTTTTAAACCGGTCACTTTAAATGTGTATTTTGTCGATGTTTTATTTTTGTGACCCCTTTTAGGTGGTCACTGGTCACAGTAAAGACAGAAAGAGTGGAAGAGTAGAGGTAACTGTATGCAAAAAAGTATTACATGTAATTCACATCACTTCTGCTTTAAAAATTGGTCTAATTTAGCAGATGTTTACTATAGAGAGATGGCAGGTTCTACTGCATCTTACGAGAAGTATATGTTTGGTCAATGATAATCTTTATTTAACTCAATAAAAGAAGGAAACGGAAAATCTATGTACGGCTTATACTCGTCGGGAGTTTCTCTCTGGAATCACTGAAAAAAAGGAAAAAATGTAAAAGTAGAAAAAAAAGAAACTCAAAAATATCACGGAATTAATATTTAGAAGCCGTTATTTTAAAGCGGTTGATAAATCAACTTGGAATGTTTAACACGTGGCGTAAGACAAATGAAGTGCGGAGGAGCGCAATGAAACGCCTCTCTTTAAGGTCATGCGCAGTAATCAGGTCAACGGAAAGGATATCCGATTAGGACGTAAATATGCCTTTTTGTTCAGTCAGATAAGACGACATTTGCTCTCTGATCGTACGCTATTGGAATGGCAAAGAAAGATTGTCTCTTCCGATCGAAAGGTTTTTATCGCAATGAGGTGGCCTTCATTGACAAAGAAATCTTGTCGGTTGTCGATAAATAAAAAGTTTCCGTGCTTCTTTAGTCTTGCCTCTGTGGAAAATATAAATAAGGAATGATTTCTCTATTATCGAATTCAAAATTTTACTTTATGTTTTTACATAATAATGATTGTATAATTAGTGAATTTACTACAAGTTCATTATAGAACATAGAAGATACATTCTTATGATAGGATTTTCGCTTTAAGAGCTTAATTTACTTTAAAGAAATGCTTCAATCTAAGTACCCCAAAATCATTTAAATGGATGGCCGCTTTTTTGAGTTTTATAGAATTCATTTGGGAATAGACTACATCTTCTAATTAACGGAACCACGATTTTATGCTGAGTAATATGCAAGCTTTCTCTGGACGATGAGGCTTTGACATTTTCCTATCGACAATGATACAGTTGTTATTCGACGGAACACTTTAAAATCAGCCTATTTCTGAAGAGAAAATGTATTGCTCCACATTGAATATAGTATTACAGCAAAATTTTTTTGCTCCGAAAAAGAGCTACAGTAGATTAGCTTGATCGGGATAGTTGTTCTGCACATACATACGTATATATTTAACCTGCAAGCCGCCTGTGGCATGAAGCAGTACCAATGTTATATATTGATAAACGTTTCTGCAAATATTGAGTCGCCTCACGGTGGGCAGCAGTGGGGTTGAGGTCTGTATGGGCTGGGCCTAGGCACATAGGGCCAAGCACGACACCCGAGCCCGAACTTTTATATTTAAAGCTTGGGCCCATGGACCTGGTCATAGGCCGGGCAAAGGTGGCAGTCTATTGAGCTCGGACCACAGTGTAACTTGGGAAGGGAACAATTATTCGTTCTCAAACGTCGTTTCTGATTCTTGCATAGGGAATGAGGCCTATTAAAGTTGCTTAGACGATATGCACCGTCTTCTTCGTTCTATAAATTTTATGTTCAGAGGTGAGCGTGATCAGTAACACGAAAAACTGAAACTAAATGATTAATACAATTAATCTTATTAATATTAGGAATAAAATTTTTTTGTTTGCTGTTAGAATTTACCGGCATACTTTAGTTTCTGTTATCTCTGCAGCAGCTTTAACGCTTTTAAAGATATTTTTAAAGAAGGAATAATTGAGTAAAATAAATTGATATGTTTCTAAATGCATCGTAACGGCTGATTATTGAGCGATTTAGAAAATTTCGACCTCGGTTCGGGCTTGAGAGCAAAAATTTCTTATCATGGTCGGGCCGGGCTGGATTTGGGCTCAATTATGAACGAACCTGGCAGAAAATTTCGGTCCTTGAACACCTCTACTGTGGGGATCCTCAAGTAGATGGACGCACGTTCTCTGAAGAAATGTATTAAATGATTTCCGAGTTTTCCTGAATCAAAAGAAGGCTGCAAGGAAAAATTAATATAATTTTATTAATTGGACCATCGCACAGTGGGCTGAAATCGGAAAAAGCCGGACAAAAGTCCAAACTGGCTTTTTTTGAGATGCAGACCGGAAACTTTGCATATATATACACAAATGATTGCTGATCATGTAATAGTAATTCATTTCTCATATATCCCATCCGTTACGTAGCTACTGAGGCTCAAACATGACTAAAATACCGCGTCGACTTGCCTTTTATTTTCGGCAGATTTTAGGCAGATTCCGTAAATTGTCCAAACCAAACCGTATTTGTCAGAGTAACGCATCCATTGATCCATTCGCAAGATCAAATATCCTCTTAATACCTTTAATATAGAACTTCTGGACAACAGTGATAACATACTTAGCTTAGAAACGGCAATTTCGAAGAATTAAGGCCCAAACAACTTGAACGATCCAACGGAGTAGTCCTACTACCAGGTCCAGCTGCGCGGAC
>KZ308371.1:593924-617727 GCA_000376725.2 Ladona fulva
GCGCATATTTGAATAGTTATGTTTTGTATATTTTTATCTCTGTAATACTTATTATCTCAATTTTAAACACAAGAGCTCCCAGGGGTGGCTAGAAGACTTATAAATATATTTGACTAGGCTTTAAATTATTCAAGGTATTATTATACAATAAATACACATGTCAATTGTTGCCTTATATATTTCTACTCAGCGCGACCCGGAGAAGCGCGCGAGCCGGACGATCGCCTAGGGCGCAGAAATTCGAGAGGCGCATGACGATGGAGGTTTTTCATAAATAGGGTGACGCATAGATATACTGCTAATGGGATTTGTTTTACCTACCTTCTACTCTACCAAAGAAAGCGTGCCCACAAACCTCTACTTTGTTTTAAAGCACTAAAATTGTAAATATGTCGGCCACGTTTTTGTAAAATCCTTTGAAAAGGAATTTTTTTGTTGTTCACTCTAAAAAAAAGTGTTTCCTTGTCGTCTACATTCCATTTTCGGCGATAAACTACTATTATTTCACAGAAATCTGTATGTAGTTTCCTCTGTATTTGGACTCGAAGTCCTAAAATTGCTGTGGAAGTGTACGAAACGGTCTTTATTTCATCCATAATTGGGATTTAACGGAAGGAGACAATCATTCATAAAACGAAACTTCCCCTGCTACAAGCCGAAAGGTAGCTTGCAGGGTATTTATGTAGATGTAGAAGCTTTTGGGAGTAGATTGGATAAGTTTATCTGTAGAATAATTCTCAATTCATCGCCAAAGATGTTATTCGCACATTATTAAGGTGTTTTTGCTGGTCAATTCATTGTAATGTTTAATTGCAGTTGCTTCAGTTATTGCAATATTTTCGAAATTAAAAAAAATCAATCTTTGTAAAATGGTAATTTAAAATAATTTAACATTTAATGGGTGCCCGGGCGAGTGTTCGCCCGGGGCGCCGATTTACCTTGGGTCTTTCTCTCTCTTTCTACTCACCGCTATTGAATTTCTCCTCTTAAATCAAATAAAACAGATGTATTTTAATTCTCAAACATTCCAAAATATTCTCAGTTGTGTAGCATTTAAAAGTATTTGGAGTAAGGCACAAAAATAATGCCTAATATAACTAGTCTAACGGGGTTAAAGTCGAGGATGTAGAAAAGCCGATTTATGAAGTACTCAATGGTCATTTTAAAGGCGAAGATACCAGCTTCCGTGTCTTAGCTCATGTCACTTTCATCTTCAACCATGGAAGAGTTTAAAAATCTCTCGGGATCATCTCATTTATTTTTCGGGCAGAGAAACTCTTTCCAATAGGAAAAAACATCCTTGATTCGGTTTCCAAAACACGCAGTGAAAACTTGTGAAAGGTCTTAGACCTAGTCATCTTTTTCATCTGGAGGCATTGGATGATTCGATTGTTCCGTCCGCCTCCACACCTGATCACCTCCATCCATCCACCTCAACCGCCATGACCCACATCCGGCCACGCGCGACCGTCAACAACACTCCTCCCTCTACCGTCCAAACGATGAACTTCGCATCTTCTCACTCCGCCGTCTTTCGCTAAGGACAGTCACAGTCCACTAGGAAACGCGTTTCTCCATCAAACACTCACATCTTTTATAATTCCTCGTTATCTCTGCGCTTATTTTCAATCAAATTTTGCCTTCATTGCCTCCAATTACGGCGATGAATTACTTATTATCTCTCGTTCGCGTTCGTAACACGTTTATCTATTGAAAGAATTTTCATTTTCTTAAAAAATCTTTTCGTAATCATAGCATGGAAACAGTCAACAGATTCGATCCTTGACGATCCCTCAGTATCTCACTGTCCACGTTCTAAATGATCAAGGCTGAGAGAAGAAAAGGGAGGAAGTAATCCGTTGACAAACATCTCGAAATTCAATATCATTTAAGCCAAGAGTTAATCTCTTAATGCGGGGGCGTAGCCAGGATTTATTTCTGAGTGGGGGTTCCTAGCCATGGATTCAATGCAAATTCTCCCATATTCCTAGGGCAGGCAAGACTCTGCCATAAATGTTACAAACATGGAATCAGATTGATATTTACATATATTCCCTGTGAGTCATCAGTAGCATGCTTAAGTGTTAATGTTTAAACAATTATAATTTACCTTCATAACCTTGATTATCAAAATCCAGTTTGGCTCTGGGCGGTGTGGGGGGGGGGGTTTAAACCCCTTCCCCCCCCCCCTGGCTCCGCCACTGTTTAATAGGTAATGAAACCATACCAAAGAAGCCACAGTCTCGTCAAACTGAATGTGACCTTCCCTCTTTAGGCAATAATTAAATATATACAACTAAATAGCTGATTCCTTCTGAAGCTAGTTTATAGTTAAGTATTTGCATGCGACATTCGTACTTTTTCTTGCTAATTGAGTTTTTACGTATATATCAAATTGTGCATTAATTGCAGTATTTCGCGTAATAACTTTAACGAATTTTCTCTCGTGGTTGAATTTTAATTATATATTGAAGTTTTAGTGCAAGACATACTCGACCTTGTAAATCTTATCTTTTTGGTGTCCATTTATTTCAACAGCGTGAACTATTGCTTTGCTTGGCAGTGTTTGTACCTGGACAACTGTTGCTCTGAGTGCTGATATTCACGTGTTTGCCGGTCATAGATTGTGCAATAACTAATATTATCAAATAAACCGAACTTGTATTTGTACTGCTATTTTCACAGAGGGTGAAAAACTTCTCATAAACCGTTCTTTTCTTACGATGGAAAAAATAGCCCCTTTCTGCAGAACACTTACTTTTGTATACTCAATCGTACGATATCTGTCGTCAACAATTTTGTTACAGATGTGAAATATTCTATGTTTTTTCTGTTTACCTAGAAAATTCTATACTCAGTAGATTCTAATAATTTGATTAGTACTTCTTTAAATTGGTTTAATTTGATTTAATTTAAATTTCATTTGGGTTTAACACCCAGACCCCGCATCCCTGGCCACAAAAACTGAGCGGCACAACCAAAAAATCACTTTGTAATATTGTTGTTATTTATTCATTTTTAATTGTATTGGGGCGGGTAGTTTGACGATGTTGCATTCCTTGTAGTCAGTGTATTTTTTTTACGCTAATTACACCAATATTTCAAGCTTAATTATTTCTGACGGGAATAAAATACTGGTGTTGTGGCGGTACTAAACTTTTCACCGATTCCGACATAGTTCTCGGTTCTACTCTAAACTCTCGATTCCGATACGATTCCCGATTCTGATTCATGCAGTGATTAATTTGATTTATTTTAAATTAGTTATTTTTAGTTACTATTGATTTGAGAAATTTATACTTAATTAACAAAGAACATTTATCGATAAAACATTTAGTTGATTAGTGAATGCAAAAGTTTGTAAAGTAGGTCAGGATAACCTTTTAGTGAAACACTTGGTTAAAGTTAAAATAATAGTTAATAGGAGCAATTTATTAACTTCAATATTCAAGCTAACGTATTTAAGTTCTAAGATTCAGAACAACCGATTGAGTTAATTTTATTTCTATTGTACATAATTTTAATCATAATTACTGATTCATAATTCACTTATTTCATAGGAATAAGTAAATGAATTAGTAATGTTTAAACGGGGTTTTAAGTAGCATTTTAGGAGCTGGAACAAGGCTGAAGTGACGGACTCTTCTTCTTATGTTTGGTTAGAGAAGTTTCTTATGTTTGGTTAGAGCTCGAAGATTCCATTTTTTTACACAGGATTAGGTAAAATAAATTAACATTAAATACCATATTGAGGCGCTAATTAAGATAAATATATGTGTTATATTTAATCTGATGGTCCAATTAATAAGTATGTATCTATTTATAATTTGAACCATAAATAAAAGATTGAGTTTAAACAAAAAATTCCAAAGAATTGTATTTAAAATCGGAAATAAAGTTAAAAATTATCCGATGCTGATTTCGATACCCTAAAAATTTCCGATATTTCCGATTCCGATTAATCGTCCCATCATTAAAAATAACACTTGTGCTCTCCTCTAGGTAAATTCACAGCGAAGGGATGTGTTGTAGAAATCCTTGGTAAAAGGATCCATAAAGTTGAAATAAAACTTCGATTTCACGATGTATGTTGTCTTCTGAAAATGTCCATATTCTCAAATATTTTTCATCAAAGAAGATGCGAGCATGAAAGAGTCGTTTTTCAGTTGAATTTTGGTTTCAAATAATTTAAATTGCCTCAGAGAGTTTCTCATGGCAAAACAAACCTCTTTTAACTATTTTGGATTTTATATTTTGACATCTACACCTTCATTACTTAGATTATAATTAAATTTTAATGCTCTTCCAGGAAAATAACTTTTACATATTTCATTCTTAGAAGCTGGAAATAACACATATCCTCATATTGTTTTTTCGTATTGCTTAAGATAATGTACCGTCGCAGATTCCTTCCAAAATGTTGGCTGGTGGCGTTCCCTATCGATAAATCATTTGAATTGATGCAACGCCGATTTTAAATATTCGCGGTCGAAAATAAAAATGTAGCTCTGGTAAGGAGGCAGTTGGATGAAAAAGAAACAACGACATTTTTTTATTTCAGCGATCTGATTCTGTATATCAGAGCGTCTTGTGCTCGATTCTCAGCCAAAGTATGCGTGAAATTCGTGACATTATCCTCGTGGACTGAGATTTTGCACAGAGAGAAGTGCCCCATAAACCGTGGCGTCCCTGGTTGGATCCTCAAAAAAAAACTTAAAAAAGGGAATGAGGCGAATGAGCAAAATGAGGAGTGAGGCAGTTTGCCCTTACTTTCCTCGCTGAGCCAGAATGCTACAAGAGGAAAAAGATCAAAATGGCACAATGCAATTATAATCGCGACTTTATTTAGGACGAGTATTACCTGACCAGTTTTACAATTAACCCACGAAAAAAACACCATGAACATTAATGTCATGACCAGGATTTGAACCCGCAGCCTCGTTACTACCAGGCTAGCACGCAATCTCCTAAACAACCGATTTTGGACGTTTTGTTGTCTTTGAACAAACAGTTTTCAACAGTAAAATAATAAACACACTCAAGTGTTCAAAGATGAGAGATAAAAATGAGCGCCATTATTCTTTCTCATTTATAGCTCTGTAAGTTTGATATTATCACAGTTATGAATAATGATGATATTATCACAGTTATGAATAATGATGATATTATCACAGTTATGAATAAAAATGAGGTAAAAGTAAATGGAAAATATATTTTCCTCAATCCTGTGACCTAATGACGACTGAAAAATACTCGAAGAAACATCCACGCATTACTCTCCCTCTCTCTCAACATCGCGATTCATAAAATATCAACTTGCCTATTCTTTCCTTTTCTCGTTGATTTACTCACTGTTTTACTACAAGCTTCCATAAACTTTAAGGGAATGATAAAGTGTTTATATAAATTGAGGAGTTTCATCTTCCAATTATTACTATCTGTAGATTTCCGTTATGTTTTCGTAGCTCTTACTTTCTGCAGCTCTGCTACTGTTTACTCTTCTTTACCCATTTCATTAGCATTACATACTATCCACCAACTATTTTGATTGATTTCTTCGTATTCTCTACCGGTCTTTTTAAGTGCTTCATTCGTATTCTGGTTTTAGTTTGTCCGCCTTATTATAAAGAGTATCAAAGTCAGAATAATTACTTTATTTGTTTACCTAATTTCCGTATTTTCTAGTAGATAGTTAGTCTATCTACATAAAATGCACACGAATTATTAGATTAAAGTGCACGATGCACTACTGGATTTGGGCACTCAATGGACAACAAAATTATGTATAATATTAAAATGTCCCTGCCAACCCGGGTTAAGTTTGTTTACTGCCTGGTTCGTTTCTTTGTAGGAGTTTCGGTATTTTTTAGTAATATTTTGTTAAAAGATCTTCGACAGCTGAACCCCTATTTTCGCATGTGAACCCTCACCAGGAATCGAACCCGGGACCGCTTTCACCGAAGTCGTAGGAGTTGCCCACTTGGTTATCCGGGAGCCCCGTTTCGGTATTTTCAAGATTAATTTGGCTGAGCATCTAATGAAAACACTAGCGAAATTTTTAAACGCGAAAACTTATCTTAATCTTTTAAATTCGTTATATGTATTTTTATTGTATGTAACATCAAACGTTCCGTATTTTTGGCCTCAAGAATTGTAAAACTGTACTCATACTCTACTCATACTTTTCACTATTAAACTTAAGATCTCTGTGATTCGGTCACAACGTATTTGACAAGCCTTTTCTCTTACGCATTCATTCAATCTACGATTACTGTCGAATTTACCAAATGCTATCGCGCGGGGATAAGGATTTGACCAGAACAATACCCGTCCTCTAAGTCTGAGTTAAGTTATAGAACCACCTGACCTTCGCTGAAATTTTTACATTAGTAATTGGCTCAACTCTGTCTCGGCCAATTATTTTTAGTTAGGAACACAATTATCTCGAACAGAAAAGGAGTTATGCTATCGGAGAGCTCTAGAGACTAGAAATAAGAAGAGACAATTTTGTCATCTTGTCTCAGTCACACAATTTCCTTAGAGCTGATCTCACACCGGGTGAGGACTCGTTTGAAAGAGTGTGTGCCTTGGGACATTTAGTTTAACATTCTCTATAAAACGTTTAAGAAGTACTAACGCTGAATTTAATTGCTATATAGCTATGGATTGGTAAACTAACAATTCGTACTGTGAAAAATAATATACTTCGTTCATATTTTGCAAATATAACTAAACATTGGTCTAACGGGAAGTTATTCCTTACATAATTAGTGTATGTAGTTGCGTAAGTAGAGAATTGTGATGTTTATCCTTCGAATTACCTGAAAAATACACCTGTTCATCTCTTTAGCAAATTCGAATGAATTGTGGTTCCAATACCTGCAGAACCTCTTGGGCAAGGTAATTCAGGTAAAAAAGACTTTTCTAACTTTAATTATGTGCTTTATCCCTGTGTGTCCAGCGTGAATGTGCATTTTTATTTGACTGAAAGTTGCGTGTGTGATCTTACTCTCCGGATAATCGTGCTCTTAAGATGTTACTAAAATACAGGTGATCTATATTTAGTTTTTCATACAGTGATAGAAGTTGATGGAGCTACATTGTCTTCATTGTGAGTTATTTGAGTGTCACCCGATGGTTATATGAGTGAAAGTGTAATCCATAAAATGAGAGCAAAGTGAATTTGAGTGAATTATTGGATTCGTCTTTGAAAATGAACGAAGTGAAGTTGTATTGTTTCTTACGTCAGTTTCCTTCGGAGTTTTTGTTAATCTTTTGTGTGAAATAAAGCCGATGGATAAATGCCATGGAATGATAACTGGAGAGCTGATTTGAGGAATACATTTTGAAGGAACTTGTAAAGGTAAGAAAACCTTCCTTTCTGTAGTTTATGAAGTAAATCACAAGCCGTCAAAAATCACTATTGCGTAGTAGGCATTAATGATTTCCAATAACTGGTTCAAACGCATTGCTTTCATTGAAAAAATCTACTTAATGAAATTTTAAAATCATTCTCACAATCCTCCTTACTACGACGTATGAAAAAAATGAAAATTCTGCACATATCCCTTTGTTATTTGATACAGGTACTCTTGGAAAGGGGTAATTAATAGAGGGGCTTGCTTTTTCTGTACAGCTGCTAACGCAACTATGTTGCCGAAATACGTATTAGAAGAATACTTGCAAAGCGCGACCACTGAGAACCCTAACCCTTGCTTGTTGGAATTCTTCAACGGTTATTTTGCTTTCTCGAAGTCTAATGTCGACTTGAATCTAAAGAAATTGGTAGCATTGTCTTTTACGTGGTCTACCAATGCTACCCGCGCACCGTATCATATTTCAGGACATCTTTTGGAGTTCATGAGACATCATTAATAGCTAGGAGTTACGCTCAGTGGTAGTTTTTCCTTCAAAGAGCATATTCGAAGTGTAGTAGGAAAGGCGAATAGGATGCATAGGTTAGCATGTAGGATTCTGTGGGCATGTTCATCGAGAGTAAAGGAAATTGCGTACTTTTCCCTAATTTTACCTCTCCTCGAGTATTGCTGTGCAATTTGGGATCCACACGAAGTAGGATTAGTCACCTATCTTGAGATGGTTCAATGTTGAGTTTGTCAAGGGAGATTTTAGATTCAACAGTAGTGTTTCGGTTATGATAGAATCTCTCGGGTAGACTTCGCTGGGGATGTAAGACTTTATTGCAGACGTAAGCTTTAGATTGAGGGAATACGGATGGTTACTTCTGATCGTCTTTCCCGCAAAATATTAGAAAAGCTAATAGCAGTTAGGGTGTAATAGTGTTATCGGCGTTCTAACACCCCCAGCAACGTGCCAGTGGCGGCCTGCAGGGTTTAAATGTAAACTATAGAGAGGAAAGCTCACAATCTCTAGATTGCAATCAAATTACACGGAAATTAAATTTCCGACACTTTCCACTACCATAATAACATTAATTTTAGAAGTTTGACTAAATAACACGTATCGAAAGTTTGACTAAAATTGATAGTAATTCATGACAATTTGAAGGCAATCTAGAGATTTTGAGCTTTCCTCTCTATAGTTCTTTTAGTGACTGGTTGGATGGCTGTGTATTATACACCGTTATATTTCCCTATTCCGACAAGACATAATTCGAGGTAGTGCCCAATTGTGAGTCATAATTTCTGTCTGACGAAAACCCAATTGATATCTGTTAGTCATTACTCGGATAGCCAGCGAAAAGACAGCTTGATTCAAAATCTTCTATCTAGCCGGGAATTAGTAAATAAACATCCGATATACAAGTCTCACTCTGAATATTGATGTACATACATTACAGTGAGACTTGTACATCGGATGTTTATTTGCTTATTAATGTATGTACATTAATATTTAGAGTGAGACTTGTATAGTTTATTTGCTAATTCCAGGCTAGATAGAAGATTTTGAATCAAGCGGTACCACAATGTAGGTAAATGCTTTCTGCCATCGTACAATACACCCATTAAGTTCTCTTGGAAAATTTTTCAGTTTGATAATATATAATATATTGTAGAATCGACAAATTACTTTTGGGATTACTTTATTTTAATTGGTATCTTTGATTGTTTTCTGTACTTGTCAGTTAAAAATTCGTTTCAACACAAATATAATGCTATCTCGAATAAAAATTATATATAATTCTGGAATTACGTTAGTTTTCGTCCAAGTGATTTTCAGTTAGCTCTCAAATAGTCTCAATGGGCAAAAATGACCGAAATCTTTTATTACCAAGCAAGAATGGTCAGCATTCAATTTTTATTTGGTTCGCGCACAGCTATCAAAACACTCGTTAGCTGAGTTTGGATTTGTTAGCTTAATTCGAAAACCTGTGAAAAAGTCTTCTTGGCGAAAAAAGTCATCATGGTTGCTGATAAACCGAAATATCTTTATGCATACTAATATTTTAATTAAGAACTACTTGTATAAGAATTCTTTTAGGGTATTTAAGTTTTCATGCTCATAATGCCTTTCAAGCAATTTCCCTGACATTTATTTTAAGTCGTGTAAAATAAAGTAATTATATAATTAGTGTATATGTATATTCTAAAATTCCTTTAACTTAAAGAAAATTAGTAGTCTTTTAAATTCGAGTTATATAAATTCATTGCATTATATTTTTGCTATATTTTCGGGCTCATAAGAGCACTTTTTCCCGCGAAAATTTAATCTAAAATTGGCCTGCGTCTTACGAGCCAAAGGTGAGAATTTTGTTCGACGTGGGGAATAGACATACAATAGTAAATGTTCCGCTTTGACTCCTGGGTCTTATCTTCCAATTATCATGGAAGCTCTTTTAGCTATGTTATGCTTTTTTTCGTTCTTCCGTAAGTTGACGTTCTTTTAAGAATCTCGTTTGTTTCTCTTATTAGCAGCTTACGTTATTGTGTGTATAATTTTGCTTTGACCACCTGGTCAAAGCAAAATTAAAGGCCGGTCTCATGGACCGGGAAATACAGTGAATGTTAGGTCCTAGGGTCCTATGCAATGCATTAGTGGGGCCATTTTATAAAATATATGAACAGATGAAGTCAAAACCGGTATCCCGCTATGCTCACGCCTAATGCGCGCTTTTCTATTGATCCCTTTCACACGAAACAGACCGTTTCTAAGGTGGATGTTTCCAGTCTCCGGATGCACTGCAACCCGCTGTTGCCGTTCGTTCAACTCATTTCACTAACCGAAACTTGTTTACTGTATCGTCGTACTCTGCTCTTCTCTCCTGCATTGTATTGTCTCCAAGACGGTTCCTTTTATCTCTCTTGTTACCGATGAAAATAAGTTGAAGAAAAAATGAAGTTATCGCGGAACAGAACAGTGAACATTACACACTCGGAGTCGATTCTAGTCGATTTTCTCGGAAATTGAGTGAAATCTTCCCCATCAGCCTCGTCTAAGAAAAGAACTTTAGACGAAAAGTCGCTTAGTAGTATTTTCTTTCTCCGCAAACGCATTAATAAATCATATCGAGTAAACCAAAGTGACAGCGCAGTGTTGGTGTTGAGCGTAGTTACCGTAGATATGCAGATATCGCGCTCAGTGATGGCCTCTCGCCATTTCGCAATGAATCCCTGAACAATTCGCTATGCACCTCTATTTGTTTATTTGTCAAGCTTCATTTGAGAGTGAAAATTACCAAAATGAAGTTATAAAAATAGATCTCTCTTTATCCGAAAATCTGGCCACTACACTACCACTTCCCTACAAGTTAGCATGTTCCTATAAAAATGCGATTCCCCTTTCCCCTTATTCCATTCTTTTCACTCACCCATCTAAAAAAGGTCCGAAGCGACTTAAGTGTATATGATTCAACATATATCAGATAAAATATAATTTTGAATCTTTGCTCAAATAGGGTTTGACGAACCATTACAGAATTTAGGTCTCTTACATTAAATTGCTGTGAAAAAATTATTGTCATATTCCAGAGGCCTAAACAGCATATAAGTTGACAGGAAATTTAAAATATTTGTCAACAATTATCAATATCTGATGATATGAGAAACTGAATGTTAATGAAAAAATTTATTGGCAGCTGATTAAACAAAATATAAAGCAATTTTTTATATAGTTGTTTGAAATTTTGTACATGTACCCTGGAATTAGCTTGTTGAATTATTCGGAACTATTACTTGCCTTCATCACCACATTTACTATATCCAGTTCGCCATCATCCAAAGAATGTTAATAATACACAGAGTGCAGTAGAAACTGTAATCTATAAAAATTTCAAATTTGCAGAAAACTTTGTTTTCCTAGCATGTTCAAATGAATTAATTGCAATTGCAATAACTTAAATGTTAATTTAAGTACAATGTCACAGCAATGAAAGAAAATCTGGCCCAATAGACATGTATAAAGATTTTGGCAATTTTATGAGGTGGGTAATAAATTTTGTTATATTCTACATAGATTTATAATTGTATTCTGTTGGTTTGCCAAAAGGTCACAATTAAAGATTAGTCATTAAAATTGGGAAACAAGCTAATTTCATATACTTCAAAAAATAATTTTAATTTAGTTCATTCAAATTGTCGGTATAGCATAACACTTGTCTATGATCAATAAAATTGCTTGTCAAATTCTGCTTAAAATTTCTATATGATTCTACAGCAAAGATAGGCAAACTCTTCAGTCTTCTCTATTCTTGACCAATGTAGCTCATCATATCATGTACTATCTAGTTATGCTATCTATATGCTATCTACTATGTATGTTACAACTTATTTTTATCCACATCCAAATAATATATATCTTCTTGGGTTATTCTGCTTCTTGGCAGGTTCATTCATGGTTGACCTCTATGCCACTCTGTCCTGGGCAAGTCTCTTGGTTTCATTGTATTTTCCTTCAACCCTAATTATATAAACGTCATATCTTTCTTCCTCATCCCCTCTTCCCTTATTTAATTCCCTCAATCACAGTCTTCATTCAGCACTCATTCCTCATACAATGTCCTAACCAGTCTTCCATTTTTTCACTATCCCAACCAATTGTCTCCCTTCTCTACATCTTCGTAAAACTTCCTCAATCTACACTCTATTCTCCCACCTAAATCCTTCCAACCTCCTCCAGATCCACATTTCAAAGTCCTCTATTTTTCTTACTCCATCTTTCCACTAAGTCCAAGTCTCTTCTCCAAGCAACAACACATACCAGATCTAACAATTTTTACAATCTTTTTCTCACATCCTTGTTCAAAGGTCCACACAGTAGTTTCTTCTTATTATTATTAATTCCTCCTTAGCCATAGGTATCCCTGATTTGATTTACTTGGAATTGGACATGTCTTCTTTGATGACACTTTGCCAAAACTTGGGAATTTTAATAAATAACTACTTAACTTGGCATGATCAAGTACATGCTGTTTCCAATAAGGTTTATGGAATATTATACCAACTCAAAACGAGAAGGAACATCTTACCTTCACATAGTAGGAAACAACTAGCCACTATATTGATCTTTCCCCACCTTGATTACTGCTCTCTGGCTTTCGGAGAATTATCCAGAGAATTGACTGACAAGCACCAGATGTTACAAAACTCATGTGTAAGATTTATCTTGTCAAATTAAAAGCTATTAAAAATCTTAATAACTGCAAGGAAAAGGTTTATAATTACCTGCTATTAAAAGCATAATCTATACCATACGACAATGTATCTGTATATAAAATCTATTATTTATATGCTTCTGTAATAATAATACTGTATTTTAGTTAATTTTCTTTATTTTTTATAATGTAATATGAAGTATTTTCTTCACTATATGCAGTTCTCTGTGATATCACAGTAATACTTTGTTAAATTCCCATTCTTTTTTTGTGTTATGCAAGATCTCTTGGGATTGTGTACATGCACCACACTGTATTTTTGTTCTTGCTCTTTGGGATAATTTGTACCCAGAGCATTACAATAAACTATTTCTAATACCCCTTCCTATTCTAATTGTGTCTGTCAGTTGACCTCCTATTCTTACTCTAATTTTCTGATTGAGTTACAGGTCTTTTATCAAACATATCTCCCTCTAATCAATTCCATGCTTTTTCAATACCTCCATTAGCTCATCTCATCTAACTCTGTTAAAAGCTTTCCCCAAGTATACAACATATACTTTTTTGTTCTTTTCCATATTTCTTACACCAATTACTCTTGACAGATCTTTTGCATCTCTTGTTCTTATCCCTCATCTGAATCCATATTGTTCTTCTCCCATCGCACAGTTCAGTTTCCCATATAATCTTCTTTTGCACTAAAATAAAAGGAAGACAGGAGTGCACTTCTTCCACAGGTTTACTGCCAGGTCCACCAACCTGTGTAAAAATTACACTCCTATCTTCCTTTTAAAGGATGGATGTGATATGCGACAGATTTCGACAAACTACACCTTCCTCATTGGAATCTTCTATTGATTGTTCTTAATACTATTTTAGGCACCTGGGATATCAGGCTTATTGTCCAATGTTCCTAACATTCTCTGGCATTTTTCCTCTCTTCTATTAGATTAGAACCATTATAGTTTCCTTGAACTCTCCCTGTAAATCCTATTACTCGAATCTGTTAATTCTTTCTTTCCTTTTATATTAAGTGCTTTAAGTGGCTCAACTGGCATTTTGTTTGCTCCTGTTGCTTTTCCACTTTTCATCTCTTTTATAGATCCTTATCCTACACATTCACATCATCCACCTTATTTTCATCCTTTACTTCCAATTTAATTTCCTTGGGTCTTTTTTCCATTAAAACAACCATCTATATATTCCTTCCACCTATTCATTACCTCCTTTGGTTCACTAATTGTTTTTCCATCTTAGTCTTCTATCTCAAGACTACTTTCTTTCCCTATATACATTAGATCTCTCACTTCTTTATAAGTTACTTGATATCTTTCTACCTTCTTAAATTTTTCTATCTCACTTCACTTTTCACTCACATCTTTCGCCTTATCTATTTCTCTTCTGAGTCCACCATTAAGTATCCTATATTTTCTATTACCTTCTTCTGTGCTAATATTTTTCCATATTCACCTTTCCTCCATTTTGTCCAACATCTTACCTGTGATCCATCTTTTCCTTAACTTCTTCCTGGTTCCCAAGTGGAAACGGACATGAAAAAAGTCTGATGGAACCGGGTCTCCCAATTGCCCATTGGTTGCCCCTACAAAGTCTCCCGAACGGCATGGAGAAGTGTTCTGGTGGGATATCTCAATGGATAGCGCAACCAACTGCCAATTGGAAGAACTGGGTTCAAATCCCAGTTCTGTCAGACTTTTTTTGTCTGTTTCTCCTTGGGAATTTTCCTATTTGCATGCCTTATCGTGCCAAGTACCTAAAACCCTTTTCCTTGTTCTTCCTGTATCTTACACCAATTACTTCTTTTGCTGATTCTTTCATGCTGCTTTTGATGGTCTCTCATTTCTCTTTGGTTCAGTTCTTCTCCTCTTTGACTCCAGCTTTTCAATAAAATTTTTTTCCATTTCCTCAGCTTTTTCTGGTTTCCATAGCTTTTTAATGTCCAATTTCTCTTATCTACTTCTTTTAGATGTCCTTTTCAACTTTATACATTACTCTGTAATAGTTAGGATATGATCAAAATTAATATTTGCTCTAGGACAACTTTTTGCTATTTTCACACAATTTCTCTATCTATAAGGAAAATGACTACCTGTGTTGTATTAGAATAAAATTAGTTTGGTACCTCAGTTCACTTATTCATGATATCCATGTATATCTTCTCCTTTTATGGGTTTCTAAACATGATGTTACCAACTAACACACAGTTTTCTTTACAAAAGTCGATCAATCTTTGTCCTCTATCATTCCTTTTACCAAATATTCTTCCCATCTAATCATCATCAACCTCACTCACCACTGCATTGAATCTCCCATTTCTACTATGTAAGCATTTTGCCTTTCCTTTTCAGCAATTGGCATGTATACTTGTATTACCACAAGGTCTTTGCTTTTGCCTTTCAGTCATAGCATTGTTATTATTTTGTTAATGTACTCTACCTAAATCACTTTATCTTTCTTCCTTTTTACTATTACTATTCCAACTCCTTTTATTGCATTTTTTTATTCTGAATAGTTAAGTCTTATTTCTCCTCTCTGCAGCTCTCCGTTTCCACCCCATCTCATTCCACTCATTCCAAGAATATCTAGTCTGTTTTTCACCATTTCTTGCTTTTTATTCTCTAACTTGCCTCCTTGAAGTAGTCTAAGCACATTCCATGTTTTTATTCTTATCCTTTCCTTTTCACTTTTACCTATGTACTTTATTTTCCCAACTTCCTCTTTCTTTTGTTTATCTTTCACATTACTTGCCTTTGATGTATTTCCCTCCCAGATATCCCATTGAGGGGAAATTTTACCTCCAGAATTTTGTACATAGTGGTCCTTAACATACCATTAACTTCTTGGGAATACTAGTGTGGCAGTTTTCCATACCTATCCACACCAACAGAAAAATGTCCAACTTAATTCAGCCATCCAACACAGAGTGGTTAGACACTGTTTATAGACACTCAATCTGAGTCAGACACTGTATTCTGGGTAACTCTTAGCTTTGCTCCTAATCTTCAACCTTACCGTCGAGGGAGTCCCTACTGGGAGCTTCTGCTCCTACAGGCATTGCTCTTAGAATCATTGTATCTATTGCCCGCCCCCTCCTCCCACACCACCACCATCAGTGATAACCAGAAGGTGGGCACAATTGTAACTAAACAAACTTGAAGTAGATATCAAAATTTAACATAAAAAAGCATGTTTCAACATACTCCTTCTTACTCCATTTATTTACTCAACTTCAACAATGAGTACAGCATAGTAACGGTAGAAAAATGAAAAAATCTATGAATATGGGATAAATAATATATAGTTTGTTAATAACTAAAACATGTCTGTTACACTGAAACAAAATCCAAACCGATGCTAAACAAAAGGATTAATACCAAGACTATTTATCACAAACAATTCAGGAATATAAAAATGCACTCAAAATTTGGTTATTCCACAGACATATGTCCATTTACAGTAGGTCATTCATTCATTTTTTTATCTTTGTATGATATTCATTCATCAGAATTTCTTCCACAGTTGGCAATTGTGTTGCTATTTTATTCCCACATTCATTTTCATCACTGAAAATAATATCATCTTCAAAATATATTGTATTAATTCCTTCTTTACATATGATTACTACTTAATAATTTTGTTTGATAACTTTATTAAAAAAACTGAACATACAACTTAAGCAGCATAGGAAAAAGAGTGCAAAATTTATATTTTTTTCTTCTTCTACATCTTCTCCAGCACTTATCATAGTCTCATTTTCTTGTAATTTTAAGAATATTCACATACCATGAAGGCTGTTTTAAGGTTATAGCAGTCAGCACTCTGAACACATTTCCCCATTGAAATCATCTAACTCATTTCTGTATCTGCAAAACCCAGAATAGTTTCCTTTCCCTTTTCTATTCTCCTTTCAATCTCTTCATTTGTTTAATGAAATCAGCATTAAAATCTCATTAATCTCAAATTTTATTTGTTCATATTTATTCTAATGTGTTTTTTTAGTACAGTACCTGTCAGTGAATGGATTGTCAACATTATATTCTATGAAAAAGTTTGAAGAGTTTTGAGTTACCCTCTCAAAGATTAACAATTCCCTCTCCAATCATCTGAGGGAAACGTTTGTCCATCTCCATTTAAGCAGCGTACTATTATCTATGAAACAAAATTTCATCTATTCTTATAAAAAATACATCACCGTAAATCATTTATTTGCACAGAGGGAATTCTTGTTGTTCCTCATATTTGTATTGTAGTGTTCTTTCAATTCATCTGGACATTCAAGCACCATAATGTCAAATTAGCAATAGAATGATTCTTCTTTTATTTTCTTAGTGCTACAGGCAACATTCTTTTCTTAAGATTATATAGACACATAGATAAAATCATACAGGGGGAGTAGGGTCTGTGTATATTTTTTACAGATTGGATTATAAATCAATCAATTAAGTTCAATGTGTGCTTTTGTTAAACTTCAAAATTGTTCAGCATGATAAATCATTAACATGAATAAATTTGACATGAGACATGAGGAAAATTTTTTGAGGCACTTCCCATTAAGATAGAATTGAATTTCAACCTGTAGTTGGAGGAGGTGATTCTCTACCATGTACTGAAGAGACATCTCCCAAAATTATCCTAGGTTTAATGGTGAAAAGAATTTTCTCCTTTTGTAAAGGGAAAATCAAGAAAGGCATTTAAATTTCATTACCTATGGAAAGAACGGATCTGGTTCCCACAGATATCAGAGTCTTATTGTCTTTGTATTGTGCGTCCCAATTATATTTCGGCTTAACACATTGGCAATAGTTGAAATGTGATTATTTTTTAACAAAACAGATTGTCATTTTTTACTTTGTTAGTGGCTGGCAACATGTAGCCGATGTGCATTTTTAATTTGATGCACTTCCTGAAATGAATTCTACTTGAAACTATAGAAATAGTTGAAAGGGAGATAACTCAAGTAATATGGTCATTAGGATAAAGGAAAGGAAGGTAACTTAGTAGGTTGTAAAACCTATGAAAATCCCAAAGGAATAACATAATACCTGCTTTGTGAGCCGGCTGCCTCTGTGAAGACCTCGGGTGGCAGGTTGTGCCACTAAATGTGGAGACTGTCTGCTCTGCTCACAAAGCATTCCCTTAACAGTGTGAGAGAGATGCGGCACGGTAGTTCAGTGTTCAGAATACCTGCCCGGAAAGTGGGAGACCTGGGTTCGAGTCCCAGTCGTGTCGCTATTTTTCACACTTGTTATTCCTTTAATATGGTCATTGTTTCTAAGACAGGCCACTTCCTTTTCTCCATAAGAATTAGTTTGAGGTGAACTACTGAACTTATTTTTGCAGTCCACTTAGATATAGGTGACTGCAATGTACTGCATGATATGAAGAGAAAAGAGATGAAAGAATCGTTCTCGGGTCTCCAGCCGGGTAAGCGTTTTGGCGAAAGCCGACGTTTCGGCCACATCCTCTGTGGCCATCTTCAGGACGAAGATGGCCACGGAGGATGTGGCCGAAACGTCGGCTTTCGCCAAAACGCTTACCCGGCTGGAGACCCGAGAACGATTCTTTCAGCAACTACGCCGGGAAAACAACAGAAAAGAGATCTTTAATATACGTACAGTCATTACAAAAAAATCAAATCTTGCTTTCAACTCTCAGTCACTCAAAATCCTCTTTAATTATAAAACATAGGGAAACTTGGAATAAGTCACCTGAGATGCTCAATCTTTAGTTGGCAGCCTGAATATTTACTTTTGTCCCATATGGATTTTGATAGCCATTATTAAAATTCTATTTTAGGTAAATGTATCAGGTAAAATAGCACATGTTCGAAACACATTCTTGTTATTTTTTCATTACAAAATAGAAGTTACTTAAGTCCATTTTAAGTCTCATCTGACATCTTGAGTACTTAATAAGCAATTTACCTGAAAATAGAGAGAATATAGGATGGAAAGTATTTTGCTCTGCTAACTATCCTTCCAGCAACTTAACTGTATGCATCTTCAGATCTTTGCTTATTTAAAAATTTCTCTATATCTTATAGTTTCGTGATTAGTTTTGAAAAATATAATTTCATTGCTTTTTCTAAAATTTTACAAAGGCTTCAGAAAATAGTTTAAATATTTCCAATGGGCAAATTTACTTAAGCAACTGTAACATCACTAAACCTTGAGGTCCCAATCTGCAGCATGCAGACCAGATCTTGCTCATGAAATATTTTTAGACAACCCACAATCAGGTTGAATGTTGTCCTCAAGATTATGAATTCTAATAGGCATTACAATGAGACCTTTAAATTTCATATATACTTATATTCATGAGTATCTGTTGGTTTCACATTACAACTATTTGCTCAAAGAAGCTGTGCTGACAAAAATTGGATTCAATATTTTCTTTTATGAAAGGCTCAAACACTTCCTTCTAATCAGCTCACTTTTCCTAGTTTCCTATGTCTTTCTTAAGGAAGAATATTAATAACAGCCTGGTATCAAACCTGCCATCATTTTGGATAATGTCCAAGGCTTGCACATAACTTCATCACATTCACTATTGATAAAGGGAGTTACAACTATCATTTTGAGGTAAAAAATTAAAGTCCTAGCTCAACATCCCTTTGAGGGATAGGGCTTATCCCAGCAGGCTAACTCGCATTGTCATTTTTTTACTTTTACAGGACCTATTAATTCTGGGGGCCACCCTTGATTATCACAACATAGGGTGAACTCTGAACATCACTTCAGAGGTAGTGCTTTAAAAAGATCTTAGCACAAAGCATTCCTTATGGAAGAATTTTGTTCTGGGCTGGTGCCAAGCCCAGGATTATTTCAAATGTATTTGCTGATTATGTTAGCAATCGATGTCTTCTAACAATATCTAGGGAATGTGAACCATTTTAACCAATAGACCCAACGTTTTTATAGGTGCAACATAAGAATAGCTGCAGAAGAATGTAACAAAGAATACAAATTTAAAAATTTAGGGCTAATAAATGGTTCCAGCTTCCAGGGAAGACCTTAGTTCCAGCAGCTGACATCAGATCGGCACACAAGTTGAGACCTAGTAATAAGTACTCCACTTATAATGACTTGAGGCTTTCCTGGTGGATAACTTGGGTAAAAAGCTCTCGGGTTATCGTCCAGGTGAATTCCGGTGACCATTTCGCCAACGTTTCGGCGACGAAGATGGCAGAGTTGGCCGTCGAAACGTTGGCGACATGGTCACCGGAATTCACCTGGATGATAACCCGAGAGCTTTTTACCCAAGTACTCCACTTATTCGTAAAGGTGTACTCTGTACTCAATTCAACTGTCTCTTGGAAATGAGAGCCATATGTTATTAAATAGTTTGGTTGCCTACTTGGATCACTATGTTCCCAGATAAATAGCACAGATATGTTATACTGTTGAAAGCATTTACCAAAAGTAGAAAACATGGACTCTGATGACTCATTCAACAAATCAGAAGTAGCCAAACTTTATTTTATTGCGGCCTACCCATTTTCCTTTGTGATCACCATTAGAATGAAAGACATTGCTGATTTAAGATTTTATGTTAAACATTTGTCATTTTAAAACATTACTTTTGAAGCCGCATGGGTGAAAATAAGGACCGCTCTTTTAAACAACAAAACAAGTTTTATTCAACAGAACTGAACTACAATGCACGTGGTCGGATTGCGACCTCGACTCGTCTTGTATGAAAGGTAGATTGCTTCCGCGGTGACGGTTGAGAGTAGACTGTCTGTGAGGGCAATGGCTGCTGTCCCTCACTCGCCGTCACTTTTTCTGCCCTCTGGTGGTAGCGCCCCTTGGCTAACGAGCATCCAACATGGCCGCTGTCCGCTCTGTTTGGTCGCTACATCTAAGGGCTATATGGCGCGCCCAACATGGCCGCTGGGCGCTCCGAATGGCCACCACACTTTTATTTTCTCAGAATTATTTATTATGTATTCCGATTTATTATTATTTATTCCGATTGGATGATTTTTATCCTTGAAACTGTATGTGGTTTTCAATGTGTAATTCACACTATCGCAGGAAAATGGGACATTGTATACTTAAACGCTAACTCAGACACATGTTGTCTATTCAAATAGACAAGCACAATATAACCCCTGGGAAATTCAGGATGCACATAGTGAAAAATCAAACTCAAAATACATCTGAGTAATAATTATTGCAACAACTTATTGGATGCATGACAAACAAATATAAACCTTGTTTATTCTTCTTTGTATACAACTAAAAATTGTTAGCAAAAAAAAGTTGGCCCAACGTCTGCCAATGTCAGCAAAATCACCTATTTCTTTTGTAACTTGGTTGTAAATTATCTGTTGGCCCAAGTTATGGATATGTTAGTTTTCCAACTAACCATATCCCAACGGTGCCTACAAAATGCCAACATTGGCCCAACAACCTGTGCTAATAGGGTATTTCTTTGCTGTCTCTAGATATTTCAGAGAGGTTCCAATTAAAGAACTACAGACTCTGATTTAAAATGCAGCAACTTTTTTGAATCTCCAGCTCAGACTTCGGCGCCAAGCAGCGACTCTAGCTACAAATTCCTGAGCTGGGAAAGAAAATGCCGCAGGCTACCTTTTCTGTTGAATATCATTTGAACGAAAGTTTGAATCTATTTAATAGTGTAGAATTGTAGAAACTGTGAGGAAAATTGGAAATGTGTTGCTGTGATGTGTCCGTTACTGCAAATTCCCTTCAAATATTATTACTGTTCTAGTTAACTATGAAAAACGCCTTTTCCTTCCCATAAAGAGCGGCTTTTCACAGAAAATATCTCTCGCAGCTCAATCTGATCCTCTCTATCAAGCTACGAAATGGTTCACCCCTAGGAATCTTAATATCAGTAAGCTCGAGTAATTCAAATTCCGGTAACCTAAAATTGATGCATCGGTTACATTAACTGCATTTACAAATAATTCGAAAAGAAAATTATAGTTTGGCTTAAATGTCAAATTTCTTAGTCGGAAAAACATTGCCGCCCTAGCCTCTCATGTTACATTACAATTTATTATAGAAGGTTATTTTCTATGTGGCTAGAATGAAAACTTTAATGTAGTAGTTTTAGGTCCCAAAACTATGTTATTGCCGATTTCGAGCAACTATGAATCTTTAGTTTTTTAATTGGACCGCATGGCTTCCTATTTAAAATTCGATACTTCCTATCGAAACGATTACGATAGGAGGACCTCTAGATTTTTCGTCATTCAATCATCCATAATTGACAACGATTGACTAGATAGATCGCTTGACCGGTTTGTACTCTTCGTCCATTTTTACCTCCCTTATAATAAGTGACATCTACTAGTAAGTGCTCAATTATTACAATTTCGATCGGTGGTAGTCGTGGTACCTGACTTGAGGATAATGGCTCCAGTGGACAGTACGCCGGCTCGTGCTGGCGGCTCAAGTTTTGAATTGATATGTACGCTCAAAGCAAATGATCTTATTCCTGTCCACAAATATAAATCGAGAACAACTGGGTTAACCGTTGCAATTGCAGAAGTTGAAGGTCCTGTAGTAAATGGATTTTTTTGCTTGTGTGAGTTACTAGATTTAAATTTCCTTGTCAAGAATGATAACCTATTCAAAAAATTGTATTATTCATCGGTATATAAGCGTTTTGCAGTTAATTTACCAGCATGACATTTGTTTTACTTTAAGGCACCGAGGCTCACGACGACGATGGCCTTCCACACACGTTGGAACACTTAATTTTTCTCGGAAGCGAGAAGTACCCTTATAAAGGTACATTGGATTTACTTGCAAACAGATGTTTGGGATCCGGAACAAATGCCTGGACAGGTAATGATTCATCCAACAACTTATCTGCACCTATCTTAACTGTCATATTTAATTTAATCCTGTGCTATTGTTAAAATGTATATTGCAGATACGGATCATACATGTTATACTATGATAACAGCTGGGAGTGATGGATTTTTGACATTGATGCCGATATACCTTGATCATATACTTTACCCAACTTTGACGGTAAATTTAGGTTCAATTACTCCTTTTATTATAAATTGATAAAGAAATTCAAAGTACTATATATATATAGTCGTTAAACTGTGGGGAGTACCTGGTACATTAGGTTGAGTGATCTAGATTGTAATTGATTGAAACGTAGACTTTTATTGTTATGAAAGTTTTCATTCTCTGTGCTGTTGGCTTTTCGTCAGAAAAATTTTGGAATAATCCTGCTAATACCGATTCCTTCCAGGACTCTGGTTTTGCAACAGAAGTACATCATATAACCGGCGAAGGAGAAGATGCTGGAGTTGTCTATTGTGAGATGCAGGGTCGTGAGAATACATTAGAGTCGTTGGTGATTCTAGAGATGAATCGTCACTTGTATCCTGGTCATTGTGGATACAAGTCGCAAACTGGAGGAATCTTGAAGAATCTGAGGGAAAGCACTAACAATAAGAAAGTAAGATACCGCTTCATTAAGAATTTTTCAGAAAAAAAAATTTCTTGAAGTGACACTTAAGTTATATTTATCAAACGCTCTTTCGTTCCTTGTCAGAATTAAGTTTTCCCTTATGGAAGAAGTAATTTAAGTAGTGCTAATGAAGTAATGACTTCGACCTCAGAGAAGAATCTTCTCTGTACATAGTGTAGTACACCATTCTATATTTTCATTCATCATCAAAGACAGTAAGTGAGTGAGTGAATCTTAGAAGCAAAATATAAATTCAAATTTCCAAGGGACCATTTGCTCATTAGCACTGTGAGATTTAAACTCGAAAGATTGAATGTGAAGGCAGTATTTATTTATTTTCTCTTATTCCCCTATTATAATTTATTGATAATAATTTGAAAGGACACATGTTCTCTGCTCACTCTAAATTGTAGTTATATTTAAATTACCTAATGTAATTTTATGTTTCTGAGATTACGACTAAGATTTAAGACATATTTCAATAACATTGTTGATATGCATCCTTGAGTTTTCATTCAGAATATGGTTATACTTATAAGTGTAGTTCTTATTAGTAATTAAAATTTCCTGGGTGTTATTTTCTCTCACAATTGTTTGTGAAATGTATCTATCTTGAAGTTTTTCATTTTTGGACTTGAAATCCAAACATTAAAGATTGAGGATTAGAATTAAAAACTTAATATAAATTATATATTTTTTACATAGATCCGTGATTATCATAGAGAATTCTATCGACCAGAGAATCTAACAATC